>PVIH01004914.1:0-132104 GCA_004025045.1 Sigmodon hispidus | reverse complement strand
TAAGAAGTGCTCAGGAGGTAGATAAAGATCTGTGAGGTCAAGGTCAATCAGAGTCAGACAGTGGAGATACACACCCTTAATCCCAGCACTTGGAATTCCATGCCTCTGCTCCCAGTACTCTGAAAACACACACACACACACACACACACACACACAGCACACACACACACACACACACACACACACACACACACACACACCTTTAATCCTAGCACTAGAAAATTTGAACCAGGAAGTGATTTGACTGGGCAGAGACAGAGTCCACCCCTTCCCTTTAGGCTGAGGACTCAGGATTCATGGAGACAGGATCTTCCCCTTTCAGCCTGAGGAGTTGGCTAGGTGAGAAGTGTCTCTTGCTTCCCATCTCTCTGATCTGCCTGTTTTTCCCTAATATCTGGCTCCAGGTTTTTATTAAAAGACCTATTAGGATTCATGCAATGTAAATCAAATAAAACCTTTCCTCCTAAAATTGTTTTTGTTCATGCTGTTTCATCACCATAACAAAGACAGAAGGCAAGTCAATGAGATATGTCAGATAAAACAAGAATAAAAAGCAAATGCACATCTGCTGAGGATACCTGGCTTGAAACTGAAATAGATAAGTGCTGACCATTATAAGTCACAAAGAAGCATGAATACCCAGAAGCAGCTTCATGACATTTTATATCACAGTGAAGTTGATGAGAATATCGTGGGAGCTTCCAGGAAAAGGCTGTGTAGACAAGTTCCATGAGATCCTTTATGTTTGATCCATTATCTGAGGCTTGTAGTCAAAAGATTGCTCATAATGTTCATTAACATACTGGCCACCGATATAATTAATGTTGATTCAAATGTTCATCCCATATTTAATAAATTTATGACAAATTGAAACACCCATTTATTTTGAAGTAAAATTGCAAATTTGGAAAAAGAAAATACTAGGTTCACAGAGTTGAAAAAAGATATTTTGATTTTGTGAGTCACCAACAAAGTATAAGGAGTAGATATGTTAAGGTTAAGGTGGATGTAGAAAAACTAATCAGAAAAGTTATCAAAACAACAACAAAAGCCAAAACTAGAAAAGTCTTCAAAGGAAAATCTTTTAAAATTAAAAAGATGAATTATAAGCCATGGAGAAAATCTTGAAATGTGCTTTTAAAAATTACTATTCGCATAGTAGAGCTGGAAAGTAAGCTATAACTTTGGAAGATGGCAGATGCTGCTCTAATTTGTTATTTCATCAAAGGGCAATAACTAGGGATAATATTTTAAATGGATTTATATCAAATGAACATTTCCTGGTGTTCAATTTCTTGGAAACCAAAAATGCAAAAAGTGTTAGCCTTGTCATCAGCAACAATGAATTAGCAAAATAAGAATGGTTAAAATAGGTAATTAAACTGCCTGCTGCACAAGAATAAGGATCTGATTTTAAGTTCCCTGCTTTCATGTTTAAAGCTGGGTGTGGTGATTCATGACTGTAACCCCAGCACTGGGTGGGGGATACAGAGGCAGACTGATCCCTTAAGCTCAGATACCCTAGCTTCATAGTCAGTGAGAAACTCTGCCCAAAATATAAAGGCAGGGATCACCAACGAATACACTAGACATCAATTTCTGGTCTCTATACATATGTACACATGTACACACACACTAATGAAAATACAACACACCATGCATACTTTCTCTCTCTCTCTCTTTCTCTCTCTCTCTCTCTCTCTCTCTCTCTCTCTCTCTCTCTCACACACACACACACACACACACACACACACACACACACACAAAGTAAAATATCCATACCTTCAGAATTGTGTTTAAATGACCTTAAATCAAAAAGTCTGTACATAATAAAAAACACCAGCATGAAAGAAAATAAAATAATAAATTGTAAGAATATAAAAGTGTTGCTTCCAAGTATTAGGCAAAACAGAAAATATAACAGGAATGCTTGTGGGAAAGAAGAAAAGGAAAGCAGAAAGGTAAGAAAATGGAATGGATGCCATGAGATGTCTTTTTGAGATAATGAAAGACTGCATAATTCAGACTAAATCCAACTGTTTTCTGGGAAGAAATGTGCTAAAATGCATTAAGTGTCTACTTTCATATACACACAAGTAACCTTATATGGACTAATGAGGTTGTAGTAGTTACATATTTCTCTCTCCCTCCCCTCTTTTCTCTTTCTTTCTCTCTCTCTCTCTCTCTCTCTCTCTCTCTCTCTCTCTCTCTCTCTCTGTCTCTCTCTCCCCCTGTCCCTCTCTATCTCTCTCTTTTTCTTTCTCTCTCTCCCTCTCTCTGTCTCTTTTCCTCTCTCTCTGTCTCTGTGTCTCTGTCTCTGTGTCTCTGACTCTGACTCTCTCTCCCCCAAACAATTAAAGAAAAATAGATCAAGTACTGGAAGGAAAGCAAGGGGGTTTGTGTGAGGGGTTGGAAGGAGAAGGGGGAAAGTGTATAAATGTTATAATTATATTTTAATTTCCAAAAGTAAAAATAGACTAATTTAACAGTGAAAACTACTGAGAAAGATCTACTTAAAAGAATTAAAGAGAAGGCTGTGCAGTGCCTTTAATCCCAGCATGCCTGAGGCAAAGGCAGGCATATCTCTGTGAGTTCAAGGCCAGCCTGGTCCACAGAGCTAGTACCAGGACAGAAATTCTGTTTCAAAAAGACAAGAAAAAAAAAAACTAAAATGAAATATTGAGGAATTAAAAGACAGAGTTCAAAGCTTAGGAAACGTACATCATAAGAACATTTGCAAGCCTGGCAAGACATCAAAAATGCTCTTGATAACCTCTGAGAGAAAAGTGGGAAAGTCAGAGTTTGGACCGTAGCCCTTTCAGGAATTGGGACGCCAAAAGGCTATGCACATGCACTAGGCATAATAAACCCAAACAAGCCAGCTTTCCCTTCCTTCTCTAAAGTTTTCCTTTTCTCCTTAATCTCAACCTGGACACAATTAAATGTGAGCTTGGAGTGCGGAAATCTTAGATGCTTCCCTCAGAGGAAAAGAATGGCACCCTAGGCTTCAAATTCTCCAATAAATACATTTTCAAACACAACATTATCACCTACTGGCACATGAAGAAAAAAAGGTGTCATGTATTTGAACCAAGAGTGATAACAGCAAACAAAATAGCCACAGGCTTTGACAGACCCGGTAAAACATCTTCAAGGAGGAAAAAAACAAGTAGCAACAATTTGAGTAGCATACAGACAATATAGAGAGTAACAGTAGACATTATAAATACACAAACAAAACCACACAAGTGGAAAATCCACAGCAAAATTAGGCTTCATTCAGACAATTTCATAACAAAATGGATGGCAGGAGAGACTGGAAGTAAACTCACAACAGTCAGAAGAAACTGTTTGGAATACTGGGAACCAAGAGCCAAATGGGAAACATGGAATAAAATAAAAAGTTATAAAAATCCACAGGAAATTATATATCCTGCCATCTAGAAGAAGATGGAAGAATCAACACAGATAATGAGTATAGAAAGTTCTGGCTTAGGATTTCCCCAAATGGAGAAAACTACCAGTCTTCAGAAGTAAGAATGCTAATCATTTATAAACAGCAAAAATAAAGACAAATGTTATCTAGTGGATAAAAAGATGCTGTATTAGCTACTAAAGACACCTACACAGAAATTTGTAAAGGATACACAAAGATGACTGCTGAGAATGTCAAGACATCAAAAGGCACAAGATGATAAAGCACAAAGAAAGCATCAATCCTGTCAGTAAATCTTGATAAACGTGACTCACAAGAAAACAGTAATGTGAAGATCTGGAGTCAATGATTCAAAGACTTCACTCCATCCAGGAGAACAATAAAATTATTCACACGGATTTTAATAAGTCAGTGGTGCACTAAGAAAATAATCTAATGCAAACAACTAAAAGATAATGGGTAATGTTATAATTAACAATACAAATTAAATTAAATTAAGTTTAAATTAAAACATAAGAATAAGAACACCCAACATTGTGCATCTACAGACTTGGAAATGGCTGCTACCTAGGCTTTCTGTTGGGAATCTGAGTTTACCATGATCTCCAGTTATCACAGGTGAATAAGAGCCAATTTGGTGAGAGAAGAAAGCTTTCTGTAAACTTCTGTTTGGGTCTTTAAAAAAACCACCACTATAACATCAAAAGTGTTCTGACTAGTTACAAATTATTTTGACAAATATGCTATGACATGCAGATATCTTACATAGCTCTTTATCAGATATTGAAAATTAATAGAAGATGTGGGGCCTTCTTAAGAAATGATGGCGATAGCTATGTTGATGTTTCTACACCTGTGAGATGAAAATAAAATTTGTTGTTTAGTAAGGGCATGAAGTTGAGCTATCCCTGAAGAAATTAAAGATTTGATGACAGTGAATGACATGGTAGACAAGCATAAAGACAGAGTAATGTTTGATTGCCAAAGTTATTTGTTTTACCCACAGAAAAATAATTTTAAAATAGTCTAAATGCAAAATCAAAATTACTGGTTATTAAGGTTTTACAATAAAGTCCACACTTCATCAAGGATTTGATCTTTGCCAACAGAACACTTTGATGTTTATATATCAGTCTCCCAACTTGACATAATTCAACAGAGTTGTGTTATTACAAAGGGTTGAACCAGAAAGTGGCCTCAGAAGCTTATAATCCTATCATCTTTATCCTGGATGTTTTTTCACAAGCAGGATCAAAGCTCTCCATTAACCCTTCATCACTGATTTATGTTGACTACAGAGATAATTGTTTCTGTCATTAAAAGCTACTCAAGCTTTGGTGTCTGTTTTGTGTGTGTTGATATTCTACAATTCCAGCTGTATTTCAAGTGTATTTGAATTTAACTTTTTTCTCTGATTCTTTTGAAAGTTAAAAAAGGTTAAAATTGACTGAGGAAGGATAAAATACCTACTTTTTTGGTCTTCCATGTTATGAAATTGCTCCAAAGTAATCACACAGAAAAAAATTCTTTAACAAGAAATAATATTTAAAAATCACTATTTCAATATAATTAATTTCTTAAGATTATTTGCAAAATAAGCATTCTCATTATTACACTTGGTTACAATTTTAGCAGCAATTAAATTGCTTTTGTGAAGTCACAGATGAGTATACTATCAACTATTAATTTTAATAATCTTGCAAATAAAACTCTAATTCACTATTTTAAAATTAATCAAAAGCAAAAGAAGATGGCTACTCTTTTCATAAACAAAAACAAAGAAAGAGACTTGAGTACAAATTCCAAGAATGAAAGGAAGAGAGACAGAGATACAGATAGACAGAGAAAGGAGTCATATAAAAATGATTTATTAATAGAAAATGCAAATGTCACTTTAGTTGGGGAAGTGAATATAATTGTCAGTATAGTCAGAAGTTTCTCTGTCTTGCCCAGTCAGTCCTACAGTCACTTAGTTTCAAATAATCACACAAAGGCTTTTTAAAATTATAAACTGTTTGGCCCATAAAGCAGGTTTATTACTTGCTATCACTCACTCTTAAACTAACCCATGATTCTTATCCATATTTAGCCATGTGGCTTGATACTTTTTTCTTGGTGCAGCATTCTTGTCTTGGTTCCTTTGTGTCTAGCTGACATCTTCTCTGCTATTTCTCTTCCCAAAATTCTCCTTGTCTGGTTGCCCAGGCCATACTTCCTGTCTGCCTAGCTTCTGGCCAATTGGCATTTTATTAAAACAATATTTACAATAACAAATATTTACAATGTATAAGAGCATAAAGTCCCACAGCACTTCAGGGTTTACCTTTAAAACTACAGCCTGAGTCCTATTGAGAATTTCTAAGGAATATCAACTTTCTTTTCACAGTTAATAGTGACATCAAGACTAAGCACAGTGTTCCTCTATAGGGAGTGGGCTCCAAGAAGC
Source organism: Sigmodon hispidus (assembly GCA_004025045.1). Lineage (NCBI taxonomy): Eukaryota > Metazoa > Chordata > Mammalia > Rodentia > Cricetidae > Sigmodon > Sigmodon hispidus. Next base: position 126,222 of record PVIH01004914.1, on the reverse strand, counting down.
CAGTTCATGCACCAGGAATAAATTCTGGTCCCATTGCCGGAGGCCTATGAACTGTTCAAGCCATTTAACTATCATCCACATTCAGAGAGCTTAGTTCAGTCACATATAGATTCCCAGCTGTCATTTCAGAGTTAGTGAGTTCCAATAGCTCAGGTCATCTATCTCTGTGGATTTCCTCATCATGCTCTTAACCCCTTTGCTTGATAGTGGGGAAGGGGCTTGGTCCTACCTCAACTAAAAATGCCAGACTGTATTGACTCACCCAGGGAATCCTTACTATCTCTGAAGAATGGATGAGGAGAAGCTGGGGAAGAACTGGGCAGATTGAAGGGAAGGAGAACAGTGGTTGGGATTTAAAAAAAAAATTAAAAAATTAAATAAAAAAGATATACTTCACCAAAAAAAGTTCACACCCACAAAAAATAGTAACATCAAAAAATAAATATTTATTTACATTTCTATATGGGAAAGGACAGTACTTATACGAGATATTTCTCTCTAGGATGTGTTGTGTGCAAGTTTAACAAAGAAAATTCCTTTGTAATTTTAATATCAAAAGCAGCATTTTTCTTTTTGCCCTTGAAGTTCTTAAGATGCTTTGAAGTATGAGCATTAAAGAAGAATCCAAAGTAGATGAAGAAAAGCCACTTGGCAAATTCAGCAGCCTTTCAAGACAAAAAACACCACTCTCCACTAATTATGGAAGGTATGTAAGCAAAGCAGTAATTATTATATATAACAAAATTACAAGTAATGGCTGCAGAGATGGCTCAGAAGGTAAAGTTTGCCTTATGTATGACGACTCAAGTTCAAATTCCCAGAACCCATATAAATACCAGGTGTGCAGGGCCATACACTTGTAATCCAGGTTCAAGGGAAAGAAAGATAGGTTAGCCCTATTGCAAGCTGGCTCTTCATTTCAGAGTTAGTGAATTCCAATAGCTCAGTCAGCTGTCTCTGTGGATTTCCTCATGCTGTTAACCCCTTTTCTTGATACAGTGGGGAGGAGCTTGGTCCTACCTCACCTGAAAATAAATAGCCAAAATGGTGATGTCTGGGTTCAGTGAGACACTAAACATATATATATCTATATCTATATCTATATCTATATCTATATCTATATCTATATCTATCTATCTATATATATTTATAATGGAATGTGAAGAAGGGAGAAATCTAACATCAACTTCAGGCTTCCACATTTGCACACATGTACACTCTCACATATTAATAGGCATATATACATGCCACACACACACACACACACACACACACACACATATATATATATATATACATATATATGCATAGGAATTACAGCTCATGTCATATTCAATGATGAGAGTAATACTTTTCTCTTAGATTAGAACCAAGACAAGGTCCATTTTTCTATTTCTTTTCAACATTATACTGAAAGTCCTTAAGATAGTATTAGAAGCAGTTATAAAAAGAAATAAAAGGCATACAATTCTAAAAAAAGAGGTAAAATTGCCCCTAAATGCATAACATACATAACATGATCATATATGAAAGGTTCCACATATAGTTCTATAACATTACTGATTATAAAGTTAATGTTCTAAAACCAGTAGCATTTCAATATTCCAATAAATAATTACACAAAAATAAATGAAGAAAACAATTCTATTTACAACAGCATAAAATAAATTTAGGAATAAATTTAACCAAGGAAGTGAGTATATGTGCATTAAAAGCTTCAAAGCATGAATAGAAGAGAATAAAAGAACACTTAAATAAATATAAAGATATATTAATGTTTTAAAACTGATATTTTTAAAATATCCATTCTTACATAAAACAATCTACATATCTAATGTTACCCCTACAAAATAAATAAAAATAAATCCTAATCTGTGGTCACAAAGAGCTTTCAGTAGCCAAAGAGATCTTAAGCAACAAGACAAAGCTGGAGACATTACATTCTCTGATTGCAAAACATGCCAGATGTACATGATAATTTTGTTTCACAGACTGATGTATTTTCTTTAAGTATCATGCTTAAAGGAAAATATATCAATCTGTAGAACAAAATAGAAAAGCCCAAAATAAACTTATGCACTTGTGGTAAATGATTAATTTTTAAAAGCAATCAATTACACAAACTTGAGGAAAAGGTAGTTTCTTAAATAAATGATATATAGAATACTAAATATATAGACATAAGAATAAAATTAACCATATTTTACTGCATACAAGAACATGCTCTATTTACACATAAATATAAAGCATGATATCTCTGGAAAAATAATAATGAAAAAATCTATTACATTGGTCTGGACAATAGAATATTTATTAGGAGATTGCACCCCCTCAAACACGGAAATCAAAATCAGAATAAGTAAGATTGCATTAGAGTTAATAAAACAAAGAGGAGAAAAAAAACTGTCCAAAATAAAGGGTATGAGTCACATAGAGAATTAGGAAGGAAAAAAAAAAAAAAAAAAAAAAAAAAAAAAAAAAAAAAAAAAAAAAAAAAAAAAAAAAAAAAAAAAAAAAAAAAAAAAAAAAAAAAAAAAAAAAAAAAAAAAAAAAACAGCCAACCACAAAACTGAGAAGGGGCTAGTGTCAAAATATGTAAAAAATTCAAACAGCTCAAAATCAAGGAAGAAAAGCAAAATGAAACACAACAAAACAGTTTTAAAATGGGCAAGGAATATAAGCAGCCATCCTCCCCCCACAAAGACATACAAATGGCCAACAGCTACCTCTAGCTGGAAGTTTTTATCCTACTAGAAACTCTCAAATATTCTGAAGCCACTTCCAAAATAATTAGCTTGGAGGTTTAATATTATAGTAAATGTTTGACCAGTAGCTCAAGCATATTACTAATGAGCTCTTACACTTAAATTAACCCACAATTCTTATCTATGAATAGCCAAGTGGCTTGGTACCATTTCTCAGTCCAACACTCTCATCTTGCTTCCTCTGTATCTGTCTGCTGACTGCCTCTCTATCTTTTCTCTTCCCAGAATTCTCCTGGTTTGGTCACCTTGCCTATATACTTTCTTCCTGGTTACTGACTAATCAGTGTTTTATTAAACCAATATGAGTGACAAATATTTACAGTGTACAAGAGCCTTATCCCACAGTAGCTCTTTAAATATTGTTTCATGTCACTATTGATCACAGAGGACTGGGGATGATTCATGGTGGCAGAGCACTAGCCTAGCATTTTCAATGAACTGAGTATGATTTTTTGAGCCACATAAGAAAATAGAAAATAAAACTACAAAAAAAGAAATGAGATATTACCCTAAGCATATAAAAATTGCTTTTGTCAAGAAGATGTGTTAGCAAAATTTAAATACAAATCCTATAGGCTATGGATAAGAATATATATAAACTAGTATAATCATACAAAATAGTATGAAGTTTGCTCATAAAAGTAACAAATAATCATACAATTTGCTAGTACTATTTCTGAGCATATGCCCAAAGAAAATAAGATCAGTAAGTCAGAAAGCTGTTTTTACTCTCTTTCATGTGAATAGCAGCATTATTCCCAGGTGTAAAGATACAGAAGCAATCCAGACGTCCCCCAAAAAGATGAATGTATAAAGAAAAGGTACTATATGTACACAATGAGAAGTAACTCACCCCTAAGGTGTAAAGCAAATACTGTTATTTCCAACAACATTGGAAAGGTAACAGGGAATTACACTAAATTATAATAAGCCAAGCACACAAAGAGAAATACGTCACAGTTTGTTGCAAACAGACAATATGAAAAAATTCAAAAGTCTGAAAGTAGAACAGTAGAACCTAGGGACAAGATGAGATGGAGCTGGTGGTCAAAGCATGTAAGATTTCAGCTGAAAAGGATAAGTACTGAGACTTATTATTCTGTCTGATATTGAGTTAATAATGTTATTACATATTTCAAAAATTTTAAAGAAGCAAACTTTAGTTCTAGTTGCAACTAGAAATATTAAGTTCATAAGATAAGAGATATGTTAACTTGTTTTAATTATCATATAATATGTACCAAACTATCCCATTGTGAATATATGTGAATTTATATGTTTAAATACACATATGTTAAGTAAAAATAAAAAAGAATATGAGAAATCACAAGTTGTTTACTTTTAAAAATAAATTAATAAACTCATTTTTGGATGAAACTTTTAATATTTAACATTGTTTCATTTTGTACTATCTTAAAAGTTATTTTATTTAAGAAGCTTGGGTAACTATTTTCAGACAAACTTCATATCCTATATTTTTAGATTTATTAAATATGGAAAGACTTTAATGATTACTTGTGATTATATATAAATTCTTGCTTTAAAAATCTTCCAGAATTTGTGATATTTTAGTACTGTTTAGTTTTTAATAGCATACTTAAGTTTAATAGAAATTTATTTACTTATTTATTTTTAAATGCAAGACATTAGTGTCAGTTCAAGAAAATGTATCATTGAAGTAACTTAACAAGGCTCTTTCTTACTTTTTCTTTTAAAACAAATACAATTTGTTTGGCATTATTTAAACTCATTTTTAGTCATATACTATGCAGATGTTTATTTTCCTTTCTGTGTAATCCTGTAATAAAGCAGCCATCATTAAAAAGTCGAAAGAGCAAATTAGAAGCAAAATAAAATAGTAGTCGGAACAGAAGTAATATAGGGTCAACAAAATATCTCAGCAGGTAAAGGTACTTGCCAGACAATTCTGATGACATGAGGAAAGCATCCATCATAAAGGAACCATATAAAGGTATGTGACCAGAGAGAAATAAGGCTACAGAGTTGTCCTGTGACATGAGCATCCTCAAAACATACAACAATAAGACATTAAGTTCCTCAAGAATAAAGTAACATATAACAAACACAAAGAAAAAAGAGAAAATAACAGACTCTTTGATTATTGTTCATAAATAAGTATATTGAATAGTTGCCTGGACAAAGGAACTAATTAATTGTTATCAATACTTTATCAGAGGTGGACTTAAAAGGATATTTAGAACAATAATTTAAAATATATACATTAGCTGACATTTACAAAAATGCTATGAAAACAACAGTTATATTGATCCCAGTACACATTAAAGTAACAAAAATAATGATGGTTAATAGAACTCCAAAAGGGGAAACTTAATGATATTAAACTTGATACAAACTGATAACATAGTTTCAAATTTTCTAGTATAGAAAGTATAGTCTTAAAAGAATGATAAGGCAAAATAGACAGATTCATGACTCTGCTCTGAACTCTGACTCCCCTTCTCAGTAACTGACAGGAACTGGAAAGGTTCTGAAATGAGTCTTCAATGGGCTGAAATAATTTGAGAATTTTCCTAAAACCAACACATTTTCTCAAAAATTTCATATACCCCATAAAAATAATAGCTATTTTATTACTCAAATGAAGAAGCTTGGGACAGTTTTACCTACTTATCAAAAACAAATAGAATATCAGACTATATGCATAAAATGAAAACTTTTGGATATCGGACAAAAAGCAAAACAGGACAGTGATACACAAAAGAAAGTATTTATTGCACCAGCTGTATGGAGGGCAGGTTCCAGGCAGTGGCAAGGAAAAAAAGGGAGGCAAAATCATTAGAAATTCAAAGGTCTTTGTTACTGGAAATTTTTGTCCTGGTTTTGCCCAAGTCCCAAATAATCATATAAAGGCTTATATTAATTAAAAGCTGTTTGGTCTATGGCTCAATTTATTGCTTGCTAACTCTTATACTTTAAGTTAAACCATATTTCAATTTGTTTAGCTACATGGCTTCGTACCTTTCTTCTCAGTGCAACATTCTCATCCTGCTTCCTGTGTGTCTCCTTGGCATCTGTCTTCTGCTTCTCCCTGCTCTTCTGCTTCCCAGAATTCTCCTAGTGAGCTTACCTGCCTCCACTTCCTATCTAGTGACTTCACCAATCAGCATTTTATTAAACAAATATTTACAATGACAAATATTTACAGTGTACAAAAGTATAATCCCACAGCATTTTCCCTTTTTTAAAAAAACATGAATCCAAAATCTAATATACACTGTATATTTTTTTCCTCACCTTTATCTATAACAACTTGTGACAAACACTATAAACAAATACAAACATCTGTAATCTATTCTTTGGAAATGTGAGCATAGTTCTCTAGACTACTTCCTGCTGATTGGGGGCACTTGTAAGCTGATGGGGCTCCTGAGAAAATTTCAGATTATGATCAAGTCCTGAATAAAGTTATTCTGTGAAGATGTGTCATCTCAGCCAGTCTCCTTGAAGCTATTTCAGATGCAGAGCAAGAAAGAAACATGCAACAGAGCTGCTCTGAAATGTTGGCTCATTTGAGCCAACTACTTCTTTCTCAGATTTTTCAGGGGATTTTCCTTGATCAAACCTGTTTGTTCTTAACAAAGAATCCACAATTTCTCAATTTCTGTAGAAATAAAAAGAATACCTCTTCTCCAAAGTAACATGTCTTTTGACTTTAATTGGAAGCCATTTACAAAATATAGGTTGCATTAATCCAGCAAGTGTTATAGTCAAATGTCTCTTAGCAGCTCTTGTTCCTACCTCTGCATTCCAAAAACTAAAAAACAATATAACATACAGTATCCAGACTCTCGGTGTATTTTTCATCTTTATGTAGCATATATATATATATATATATATATATATGTGTGTGTGTGTGTGTATGTATACATATATATGTATACATATATAATTTTATTTCTTTTTAAAGGACTTTATCCATTTTCTTTTTCTTTTCTCTCCCAAACCTATTTTTATATTTAAACACACTATAAACTGTTTAGAAGTTTTTCTTCTGTCTCAATCTGTCTTTACTGTATTTCTTTTATCGTTTTCTGACTATACCTTTAATCTGGTAAACCTGGCTAGGATTAATCTGGTAAACTTACTGCAGCTGTCTGGCTCTTAGTCTTGCTTTGCAAGTCATAGCTTAGGTACTGGTAGGAGCCACATTTAGCACCACAACTCTGGAAAATTTTAGGATCCACACTGCCATCAAGCATAACATCCCCACCCATTGCTCATGAACTCCATTTAAGTATTTGGCAGCAGGGTCTCTTAAAAGAGCTACACTCTTGGTTTTGCCCCTAAGGCTGAGTCAGGAACCCTCTCTTAAAAGAGCCACCCCTCTGTTTGCCACCAACAAAGAGAGCACCCCAAGAAAATGCTATGACCAAGAAGCAAGCAGTGCTTGGCTCTGTTTCCTTTTTGTTTATAAGAGCAGTAACCTTAAATCCATCATAAGCAGCTCATGCTTATACTGAGGCTTCTGTTAGAATTTGGGAACTGGCCTTGTTGCAGCTCAGGCTGCATGCAACAAAACCACAATTTTATAACTCTAGCCCAAATGCCACTCTTTACAATGGCTCACTAGAGAAACACAAGCAGAAAGCTGCTTTGGGCTCTTTTTCTAGGCTCTAGAACCCTTTATGAGCTTTCTCGGGCTTTATGTGGATGTAAGTGCCCCACATTGGAATTCCCTTTTCAGTAGATGTTTCTGGTCCATCTGGCCAGAGATCCAGACCTGTAGTCCCTCACCTCCTTAACCCCAAGTAATCACACAAATGTTTATATTAATAACAAATGCTTTGGCCTATGGCTCAGGCTCATTATCAGCTAGCTCTTAAAACTTAACCCATTTCTATTCATCTATGTCTTGCCATGTGGCTCATGCCTTTACCTGTGTTCCATCACATCTTGCTCTCTTAGACATACTTTCAGTGTCTCTCTTGACTCGGCCCTCCTTCTTTATCTATGTTTGGAATTCCTGCCTGCCTCTAAGCTGCTATGCCATAGGCCAAAACAGTTTCTTTATTATCCAATGGTCATTCACAGCATACAAAAAGACATCCCACATCAGAGATAGGAGAGGTGTAGGTATGTATACTGCAGGATATAGGAGCAGAAGGAACTGCATGGTTTTGGAATCCCGCAGGATCCTTTGCCTCTGTGGATATGCAAATAACATCAGTGAAAATGCCCCAGATGAGTCTGAACAATTTATTAAGCATACAGCACAGCAAATAGTTATGTTTCTACCAGCCAGTGAGAGCTCACAGTAAGTAAGGTATTGAACGAGATCTTCAGAAATGTATCAACTCACAGGCAGATTAGCCACAGATTAAAAACTTAGAATTAAAAGCAAACCGTGGAACCTTCTGACAGACACATGAAGCTTGACTAAATACCAGGAGATAAATTCAATACTATTAATGGAAAAACAAAATCTGGTCCCAGTGATATGCAATTCACAATATATAACACCCACTCAAAAATGAGCAAAAAACAGAAAACTAAAACCAGTCCGTAAAAATTGACATAAAAACAGAAAATAGAATTAATCAAAAAGATTAGTTAAGTGCTATTGTGCCATCCACTTCTAAGAATTAAATACAATGAATAAATGAGAAAAAAAATGAAAAATTAAGTGACAGAATCTTTAAAAAGACACAGAATTCTGGCCCAAACTTCCAGGACAGTCAAAGAGAGTGAGGAGGGATTATATAAGCAAAGGGGTCAAGATCACAATGGAGTCTAAACCCACAGAGACAGTTGAGCTACTAAGAGCTCATGGGCTCTGGACTGACAGCTGGAAACCTGCATGGGACTGAACTAGGCACTGTGAATGTGGAAGACAGTGGGTGTCTTTGGCAAACTGTGGAGCCTCTGGTAGTGGGACCAGGATTTATCTCTTGTGCATGAACTGGCTTTTTGAAGCCCATTCACTATAGAGGGATACCTTGTTCAGCCTTCATATGGTTGATGGGTTTAGTTCTGCCTCAACTATAGATATGCAGATTATATTGACTCCCTGTAGAAGTCCTTACCCTCTCTGAGAAGTTAATGAGGGGTAGGGGAAGGGAGAAGCTGGGGGCTAGTAGGAGGAGGGGAGAGAAGGGGAACTCTGGTTGGTGTGTAAAATTTAAAAAAAAAAAAAACTTTTAAATAAAAAGAAACTTGGAAATAAAGACAGAAAAGAAGTTGTTATCATCTGAGGTCCTCTGGCATCACTAATTGGGTTTAGGGTCACGCACAGTGGTGTTCATGAATAAAATCTTTATCAATAACATCTTAAAAACAAGAAGATTATTTAAAATGTTTTGTATTTCAAGAAGGAAAAAGAAACCTAAGCATGCAAAAAAATAGAAGAATTCTAAACTGCATGGAGGGAAGTCATAAGACACAACCCCTCCCTGAGGGTTTATACTCAATGGTTTCTGGAGTAAAGAGGGACATTTTCTTCATCAATGAAGCCACCATTCCTGAAAACAATCTGTCACCCATGTGACAGAAACACACAAAGGAGACAACCTAAACACAACCCATAAGGTCATTTTTAAAAGAAAGAAATGAAATGAATGTAGAAGGAGAACAATTGGAAAGAGAATAGAGACCAGTCAGGGTGGGGGGATCTGGAGAATAAAAAAGTAAATATAATCAAAATGAATTATAAATATAAATGAAAATACTGTAAAGAAACACATATCTAGTGAATATATTCTAAGAAAGAAATTTTTCTTCCTGGGTGATACACAGTCATGCTTCTTTGTGTTCACAAAAAATCAGGTTAATTTTTATGTACACACAAAAATTGCACATGAATGTTCATGCTAATTTTATTCATAACTACAAAAACAGCCTAAGTCATGTTTCAAGTCTGTTATAAAATAGTGCCCAGCTTCCGTGAGAAAACCTCAGTTTCTCAGCCAGTCAAGAGGTATGAGAATAGACATTGAGCACTTCAAACAGTAGTTACAGGGGAACCAGAGATATTAAAGCTGTGTCTCCTCGTGAAGAAGTCAAATACCCTAAATACCCTTTGAGCTTTAGACAGGTGTTCTCAATTCAGCAGAAAGTAAGGTGCTGGGAGTTTATCTAATAATCACAGTCACGTGTAAGCACTAATAAAAGGTTTGCCTTGCTTCTCCTGGGCTTTCCTTGAAAATCATGGAAGAAGATAGCACAGCAGGGAGAAATTCTGTCCACCATGATTTGGAAAGAAAAGAGGGTTATTCACATCATAAATTCACTACCTTCCAAATACTCATAAAAGTTTCCTTAGTATAAGTGTTCCCCCTCAACTGAAGAATGGATTGACAAACTGTGGCACATCTACACAATGAAGTAAGTAAGTAACTCAGCAGTAAGAAAAAATGATATCCTAAAATTCACAGTCAAATGGGTGGATTTGGAGAATATCCTCCTGAGCAATGAATCACAAATAGAGAAAGATAAGCAGAGAATGTACTCACTCATTAGTGGACTTTAAACAAAAAAAAACAAAAAGCAAAGCATGTCCAAGCTGCAAACCTCATCCACTGAACAGCTTGGGATCTGAAACACCTTGGACCAGCACCTTGGATCCCACTCCCTCCAGAGGAACACCTGACCTAGTCTTGATGTTGGGGGTGAGAAAAATGGATCTTCCAGGAGTGGATCCTGAACTAAACCATATTAGGACCTTGGGACCTCCTGCCCTTGCTGGAGAGGAGATAAAGAGATGTGGAGAAGAGAGAGTGACTGGAAGGGGTAGAAGGAGGAAGGGAGCCTGAACAAGGATATACACGGATAAAAGAAAATATGACTTTATTCATAATAAAAAAATTTAAAAAAGAAAGTATCAATGAATGAATTTCTTTCTGCTATGGTTTGTATTTTTAAATGCCTCATGCAAATTATTCTGTCTTATGTATTTAAGAAATAGGCAAATTTTGCTGGGGGAATAAATCCATGGACAGTACCTCAGGCCTTGATATACCTGTGTGCTCTCTAGAATGAGTGCTTTCAGGTCATCCATAGGTTCTATCAGCCAATGTCCTGCTAATAGTATTGGCTTAGGTTAATAGCATTGGCTATTATTTTGGCCAACTGTCACCTTTTAGCTAATAGTATTGGCTATTAGTCTGGCCAACTGTCCCCTTTTAAATAGTCTGTGCCAGTCACCCTCTCCACCAATGATAATTAAAGCAGGTGATGGACTTCATTTTATCAGCCAGCCATTCTAGCATGGGACAGTTTTAGCACACAGAGCCTAACACTCTGGCAATCAGTTCTCAAAATTGCCTAGCCATTTTGTATCTCTTTTGTCTGGCTAGGATGCTGACAGTCACAGTAGCAAGTTTATTCCCCCTGAGCCCATATTATTCAAGATGCAAGGGTGGAGAGCTAACTGCTTAAAAGAGATGAAGAAAAGACTGAATGCCCATGAGACCCCTCCATTCTAAAGTCTGACTATGAGTATTGATCTCAAGTGAAAACATATAAAGAACTAGAAAGAACAAGGGGAAAGGCAACATCAGACAGAGCATGGCAAATTGGAAAAGAAATCTGAAAATAGATCCCCTAAAGACAATTAGCTTAATTATTTCCATGGACATACACTGAATTCTCTGTGTATTGATTGACTTTTCTGATAATTAGACCAAATGATCTTGACCATCTCTATACAATCAGTAGCATTCTACATAGCACTTATTTCTCATTGCATTTTGATAGGGGTTCAGCTTTTATCTCACAGACTAAAAGTGATTCTTTTGATATTTACAATAAAAAAGGCAAATGCATTACTTAACATTTGTAAGGGAAGGAATAAATGAAGAAAATCAAATATAAATTATTTAACAATTTTTTTCTATTCTGAAATTCTTTACTCCTATATACTATCCCTATAAATTTATAGCTCTATACAGACTTCAAGTTCACCTTTGAAGGATATACTTGAAGAAGAAAAAGTTTGTGCTTTTCTAGGGGGCGGGAAGAAAAGCAATAGTTAATTCCTGAGGTTTCAAGAAAACTACTGATTAACTGATAATTAAACACATTTAGAATATGGAGCATATTTCATAGAATTAGACTTGGATTTCCAACACTGGCTAAAATGACGAGTTTCTGAGGAATGACAAGTCTGAATGGGTATTTCTGCAATGAAGAAAAGATTGGGTCAGGTGACTCCAAAGACTCCTTCCAGATGTAACAACACATCTCATGCTTGGGTTTCCAGGGACAGCATGTCAGTAAAGACCTGGTGTGATTCAAAAGGTAATGAGATGTGGCCTCAGAGCAATAAAGGGCCTGAGGTCTGACTCCCATTGTGGTAAGCAACCTTACATTAGAATCTGCTCTTTCATCTGGGTGAATCTCTGTAGGATGGCTGTTCAATGCAAAAGCTATGGTGCAACAATCTTTTAAAAATAATTTATCTTCTTCCTTTCTGCCTAAGTACTGACCTTAATGCCTTGGATAGAGGACCTCCAAAGACAGTTTCAAAAACTGATCCTACAGAAGTAAAGAGCAGAACCTGTGACATTGTGGCAGAAATGGAAGGAGTGAGGATGGTTAGGACTAACCTCTAATATTCTATCACAGTAAGATAACTGTGGTGGGCAAACAATTAATATATCTCCCAATAGCCAGTGGAGAGAGGACTTTCCAATAATTTGTATTCTTTGAAAACAAATAAATGATAAATGTTAGAGGTAATAGGTATGACAGTTACTCTAATCTGACAACTGCAAATGAGGAAGGCACTGGGATGTTTGATTGTGTGAATGAAAATGTCCTCCATAGGCTCCTGCATTTGACCCCTTCAGCTCCAGTAGAGACTGTTTGGGAAGGTTTCAGATGTGTGGCCTTTTAGGAAGAAACTGGAACTCTGAAGACTTTCAGCATTTGTAGCTGCTGTCTCTGCTTTGGACGTGTGGCTCCCAATGTGAGCACTCAGCAGCCTGCTGCAGCTTCCCTGCATGCCTTTTGCCTCTATCCTGCTATGATGGACTTCAACCCTCCAAAGCCCTAAAACAGAATAAACTTTTCTTTCTATGATTTGCCTTGGCCATGACATTTTTAATCACAGCAACAGAAAGTAACTAATATGAAATACCACTCTGTACCTCATAAAAGTATCATGAAGAGATACCATCCTAAATGTGGCATTCTCTGCTTGCACCCTTCCTGAGCTCACTCCAGGTTGGAGGAGAGGGTGGAGAAATCATCCATTCAGAACCTGAAAGGATCACATGGCTGGTTGTAGTAATAGCTTTAAGCTCCAAACATTATTGTTTCCTCCAGCTAGCTCCCAGTGTGAATTTGGAGCAGAAAGAGATGAAGAGTAAAGAAAATAGATTTAGGTTTGTCGGTACAGAGCATCAGGAGAAAACAGGCCTGGGATGAGCATGGGAAGGGCAACCACTGAGCCACCACCTAGGGTTATACATATGTGTACACAAAGCTCCATTTCATGAGGAAGCTGAGAGTCTTATTGTCTCCAAAAATAAGCAATTTGTCTACTGTGACAACTTTTCAGCAGAAAATAACTTTCTAGCTAACATAACAGCATCAATATATTTTTAACCACTTCCTGGCAAAGAATGAATAAGCTTAATTAAAAATCTTATTGGTTGTAAATCTAAAATAACTTGTATTTTACAGAGGAATTACATTTATGACCAGTTAGTATTCAAGTTAGTATCTGAGGGTACCTGGGAAACAGTCCTGACTTATCATAAGCTCACTGTCTACACCTGGTATTCTTGGGTGCAGTCTGTGACATCTACTCTTTGTTTACTGTGTCAGAACGGTATCACTGAGCCTTTAATTTGCATTTACAAATATTTCCATGATGACATAAATCACTATGAAACTACAATATTTATTCCTCATTAATAATGTACAAAGTAAATATTACTTAGATATAAATTAGAAATTAATATGTAATTTTCTACTTAATGTAACAATTGATTGTTTTGTTACGGAAATTCTCGCAGAACAAATATTAACTGCCACTAAAATATTGCAGTCTCCTGACACATAGGCATTATTTAATGCTATATCTGAAATTTTCAGGAAGTAAAACTCAATCAATAGTTCCTTTGGAACAATCAATTGGAGTAAGAGTTCTTTATGTGAAGAAGGGGGCAATACTGTTTGTTAAAATTATATTACTGGGGCTGGAGAGCTCAATGATTACTCATACTTGCTGATCTTCCATAGTACCCAAATTCTGTTCTCCATGTCCATGTTGGGTGGCTTAAAACTACTGGGAACTCTAGCTCCAGGGGATCTGACACTTTCTTCAGGGTCATATACACATACCACATAAATAAAATTATATTACTGATATTGAGTTAATTCAGCTAACAAACTTCTCCAACACTGAATTACTATAAATAGGGGGAAAGGTTTAATTATCTGAAATCTCACTAGCAATCCAACCAAATAATGTCCAAAAAGCAACTTCTAAAAATCATTTTCCCAGTTTGGGAAAGGATGCTTGCTGTATGGACATGTGGACCTGAATTCAAATTCTGAGCCCTGACATAAAATGTGTGACATACCTATTCATGTGTCTGATATCAGTGCTAGGTCATAGAAAGGCAGATCATAGGAGTTCACTGGCCAAAGAGGCTAACCAACTTCTGGTTCTGTAAGTGACCCTGTCTATTGTAGATGATTTCTGCCCAGACTTTCTGGTCTAGCAAAGAGGTTCAGCTCTACTCTCAGCCTCACTTTGCCTCAAATAATCACACACAGGCTTATATTATTTTTACACTGATTGACCTAAGGCCCAAGCATACAATTTGCTAGCGCTTGCTCTCAATCTAACCCATCTTGTTCAGCCATGTGTGTTAGATTTCTGTGGCCATGCCCCAGCCTGCAGAGGCTCTTAGGACCCTCCGACATTTATCTTTAGGGCATGCTTACCTTTAAAAGCCCCAGCCACGTGGGAGGCCTCCTCTTTTCCCCTCTTCCCTGCTCCCTACCCTCTCTCTCCCTCTTCTTTCCCTCCCCCACCCATTCCTTTAATAAACCTAATATGGCAGTGTGCTAGTGAGTTCTTCCATGCCCAAAATACTAACAATGCGGCTCAGTACCTTTTCTCAGAGCAGCATTTCAGCATCTTTCCTCTGTGTCTGCAGCCGTCTCCTCCTTCTGTCTGTGGTATCTCTCTCTGCTCTAAAATAATCCTGAGTTTTCTTAGCCTAGTAGCCCCGCCCACACTTCCTATTTGCCTTTGACCAATCAGCTTTTTATTAAACACATAGGCAAGACAAATATTTACCTTACCAGTATAATCCCACTACACCTGTCTCAAAGCACTAAAGCAGAAAACAATGGAAAAAGACATCTACCATCTTCCTCTGGAATCTACATGTACACACATAGGCTACATTTGCACTACATATACAGTCAGTCAGACAGATAAACACATGCATACATACACACATACACACTTTTTTTCATGGTTAAGCCTATGTTACTATATTACTATGTACTACTACTGCATCTGAAGCTGGACCCAAAGTGTATACCCTAGGTTGTTCAAAGGAATTTCATTATAATATAAAATCAATAAAATGTACATTTATGAGTAGCTACTACATTGTATACAGAAAGAAGGTATGGGATAATAATGGGATTGTGTTCTTTTGTCATTCTTTGTACCCAAATATATAGTTTACATTTTAAAACTTCAGACTACATTGCTCTTGAATTGCTAATCCAGTTTTGGCATTACTATTACTGGAAAAGTATACTTAGTAGGGTTTTACTTACTTCCATGGCTAGAATGAAAAATTCATTTTTAATATTGGATAAACTATTTTCTTGGGGGAAGAGGGAGCTTGGATAAAGAATAAATGTCATGGTCTTTTCACTGTTCTGGAGAGACCACTACTCAATGTTTAGTCCATTCCAGTTGACAGAACAAATATGTGCAAATGAGGCTGCCCTGTAGTGAGATTATGTGTTACATTGTAAATATTTGTCCCGTCTATGGGTTTAATAAAAGCTGATTGGCCAAAGGCAGACAGGAAGTGTAGGCTAAGAAAACTCAGGAACATTTCAGAGCAGAGACAGATGCCACAGAGTTGCCAGAGTTACCAGGAAATGTAGCTGAGAAAAGGTACTGAGCCACATGGCTGAACAGGATAAGAAAGATGGGTTAGACTAGGAATAAAGAGTTAGCAAGCTAAATGTTTGGGCCCTAGGTCAATCAGCAGAAAATTAATCAAAGTGTCTGTGGGACTGTGTGTGTTTCTATGGGACTGTTCTCTGAACCTTGAGGCTATGCCCAAAGGACTGGGACAGAAATCTTCTATAGCACAGCCCCAAACTAAAAACTAAAAATATTTATCAGAGGAAAGAAAGTAATCAACAAAATGAAAGGTCAGCCTGTAGAGTGAAATAACATATTCACTAACCACGTATTGATGAGGGGTTAATATCCAAAAGAAGGAATCCAAACAATATATTAATAAGAAAAACATATAGCCCAGTTAGAAAGTAAATTCAAAACATATTTCAAAGTAAAAAGAAGTCCTTATACACTGCTGGCAGGAATGTAAAGTAATCCAGCTACTGTGAAAATTAGTGTAGAGGGTACTCAGAAAGATAAAAATACATCTACCATATGACCCAACTATACCACTTATTATGTTCCCTAAACACTTCATCTCAACATATCACCGAGATATTTGCATGTCAATGATACTACAGCATTATTCATAATACTAAATTGAATCAACCTATGCACCTGGTAGCTGAAGAAAGAAAAATGTCATATACATAACAAATGATATTAACATTTAGACTAGTGGAGGAAATAAAACAAATCATATTCTGTAACATGGGTCTGCAATTTCTAATCAGAAAAAGGATGCACTGACACAAAAATCTTGACTTTTCTCCAAGTATGATAGAATTCTTTATGCCTGCTTTCAAATTAAAATGTTGATGTTTCCCTAATTTTATATTCACACTTAAACATCTGAGGTCTGGAGCTTATGGTCTTTAGACTACATATTCTCCTCCTATGTGTCTAGCTTTCCCACTGCTTCTGTAGATATTGGAACTTGCAGACCACAATAATTACATGAGTTAATTTCTTCTTAAACACTCTCTGTCTCTATATCTGTATCTCTGTCTCTCTCCTCTCTCTCTCTCTCTCTCTCTCTCTCTCTCTCTCTCTCTCTCTCTCTCACACACACACACACACACACACACACACACACACATACACAAGAGGGTCATTATTGGAATAGATGGACTAGATAGATGCTAGTAGATAGACAGAAAGACAGACAGATAGATAGATGGTGGGTGGATGGATGGATGATAAATTAACAGAGTCAATAAGCTCTATTTCCACAAAGAACTTGGACCTAAGCCACATCTGTTGTTTTATCCTTGACAAGTTGATGTGAATAACTCCTACAAAATTTTTGCTATTTTACTTAAGGAGAATACCAGTTTGACTTGCAAGCTCTAGAGGTACAACACTGGAAAGAGCATCATGAAAAAATAAAGAGCCAGCTCTCAAGCCTAACTTTAAAATCTGACTTTATAACAATGGGCCAAATCAATTTGGGATTCTACCTTTTACTCTGGGTTAGTCTCTTCCTCTGCTTTGTAAGTCTGACATTATTTGAGTAATTATAGAAAGAAATAAAGCACTTAAAACAGAATCTGGATTGTAGCCAGTCCTCAGAAACTAATAGCAGCTGTTATTATTCTTAGTATAAAGTTCATATTACAGTGCTAAAACTCTCCTAGAATAAAACACATATGTCCATTAGTCATTAGCATTACCTCGATTCAGGCAGCTGAATAGACAAGACAGAGAAGCCAGTCTTCTCTAAGAACCTCTGATGAGAATGTGGTATGTTTTAAAATCCCAATTTTTAAAGTTTAGGGTTTTTTTCTTGTGTCATAAAAATAAAGATTACATTATTGCAATCTGACTTCTTTTAAAGATTTATTTATTTATTTTCTGTATAGTGTTTTATCTTCATTTATGCCCTTATGCCAGAAAAAAGCATCATATCCCACTAAAGATGGTTGTGAGCCACCATGTGGTTGCTGGGAATTGAACTCAGGACCTCTGAAAGAGTCATCTCTCCAGCCCTGACCTGACTTCTTAACATTAATCTTGCCTCATTTTTTTAAAAAATTATCTTATTCATAATTATTCATCCATTAAAGTGTTTAGGGTTGAAGATTCACTAGTGAATGTATGTGGTTCCTGACCTTAAGCATACCTCATTAACAGAGGCAATTATTACCATGGAAAATAACACAGCAGTTAAATTATTGGTAGGCTTTTCTAACCACTGCTGGCTTTAAATTCCAGAACCAACATGGTCAAATAGAAAGGACTTTTAGCACTAGAAGACAGGGCAAGAAAGATCATCAAGGGCAGAACTGGCAAATTTAATTATTTGATCCTTATCCTATAGTTGGCCTTCTCTGTTAATGCAGCTGCACAAATGGTATTTTGGAGAAGAAAACTCAAAACCTGACGAACAGATTGCATTAGGAAATAGTATTCTGATTTCATATTATGTGTATTGAGACTCTTAGTACTGACAAGGATATTAAAAAGTTTGATCTCATGGGAAACTTCTTGCACCAACTCTGATATATTTTTAAAGGAAAATGTGGACAATTTGCCTACTGAATGAGACTGTACAGTTCTGCAGTCCTACTACAAAGACACGGTGTGAGTGTTATCACTGCAGATGCAGGATTAAAAACCTCAGCTAGGTAACAAGGAGGAACCTGAGAGAGACATCCATGGATCTCCCTGGGAAGAAAAAATAGAGAAGATCTCCTAAGTAAATTGGAACCATAGTGGAGAGAATCAAAGGGAGGTGATGGGAAGAGAACATGAGGGAATGGGATGGTTGAGTTGAGGGAGTGACAGAGAGAGAACAATCAAATAGATATCTTGATAGAGGAAGGCATTTGGGAGTTAGAGAGAAACCTGGTGCTAGGGAATTACCCAGGAACTCACAAAAATGATCCCAGCTAAGACTCCAAGTAATAGTGGAGAGGGTGCCTTAACTTGCCCTCCTTTATATCAAATTGACGACCACGCTAATTGTCATTAGAGCCTTCATCAAGCAACTGATGAAAGCAAATGCAGAGATCCACAGCTAAGCACTGGGTTGAACTCCCAGTCCAAGTGAAGATAGGGAAGAGAGATTGTATGAACAAATGGGTCATAATCATAATAAGGAAACCCACAGAGACAGCTGACCCTCAGGAGCTCACTAACCCTGAAATGACAGCTGGGGAACCTACATGGGACAGAACCAGGTCCTCTGAATGTAGATGACAGTTGAATGGCATGGATAATTTGTGGGACTGCTTGCAGTGGGACCAGAATTTATTCCTGGTGCATGAACTGGCTTCTTGGAGCCCATTCCTTCCAGAAGAACACCTTGCTCAGCCTTGATACTGGGGGGAAGGGCTTGGTCCTCCCTCAATTGGATACTCCAGACGGCATTGATTCACCCTGGGAGTCCTTATCCTCTCTGAGGAATGGATGGAGAGATGGGATGGGGAAAGCAGAGGGAGGACTGGGAAGAGGGAAGGGAGTAGGAACAGTGGTGGGTAGTTTTTTTTAAAAAAAAAAATTTAATTAAAAAATGAGAAAAAAATATCTGAGTTAATGAGTTGCTCTTACACTCCAGGCAGGTGGCCTGGGGAGCAGAGAGAGAAAGCCTGATAGATTTTCTCTGCCTGGATTTTTTAAATGAAGTAGCTGCTGGGGTTTCTTGATTCCATAGCACACAGAAACACAGACCAGGGCTCCTTCAGTGTCTAATATCTGAGAAAATGAACACATATATCTCCTAGTGCCCATCTCCACTCAGCTCTACCTTGTTCCCAGCAATGTGACCTTTGTGTCCATGATCTGCCGGCCACCTCTGAGCTGGCCTTTGCTCGGATGGTATCTGTCACTCTGCTCCACAAATCCCTTGGCAAACACCCAAACCCACTTCAGCACACTGGTTGATAGGGTTTTTTGGGGTTTTTTTTGCCTGAACAAGCTTCATATAAATTTTGGTTTTACTTCAATTGTTTTGGTACTTAAATAATCCAATTCTCACTTCTCCACAGGTTATCCTCCCAACAGTAGTCTGACTGGCGTTGTTCTGCCATCAACACTGTGGCTTCATCTTCCTCACTCACAATTAGTGGTTTTCACACTTAGCCCATATGAAACAGCAAAAACATCAGAGGCAACAGGAACTGATACGTCAATCTTGAGACTGAGACAAAAGATGGATAAAGATGAGCTACAGATGGGATCTATGTGCTATGGACTGTGTTTCTGCCTTACTCTCTAAACTCATGCATTGATGTCTTACTCACTAGGTAATAACATTTGGAGATCAGTCTTTGGAAGATGAGTAGGGTTAAAATGGTCAGGGTGGAGCTCCTCTGAGATTACATCAGAGTTATCACAGAGCTGCTAAGTGCCTGACCCTGACTCCCATGTCCTTATCCTCACTTAATGCCCTTTCACCCTCCTGACTAACAAGGAAAAGAGAACACTCTCCTTCAAGGAAGGAGAGACTCCTCATGAGGAATCAAGTATGATAATTGACTTTTTAAAAAAAAATTCTGATATTCAATTGAGAGCATAAATAGTTTTATATATTTTTGGTTATGTTTTAGGGTGAGCATACAAAACAATAGGATTCGTTATGGCATGATCACACACATATATGGATGTATGTATGTATCTGTGTGTGTATACACATATATATGTATGAGTATATACATATATATTTATTCATTCCATTGCTAACTGCCCTCCAAGGACACCCCCTTCCTTCCACCTGGCTGTCTTTCTCCCCTCAGTTAACCTCTGTTCTGCTTCTTGTCCCAGGAGTCTCATTACTTTCTCCGTTTCCCTCCTTTAAGTTGTCTTCTCTCATTAACCCTTCCTAGCTTTGTGATCAATAAACACACATATAAATACAGACTATATATATTTATTATATATAAATAAATTGTATATATTAATATATTATGACATGATCATATATTAAAATTTTATTTATAATTATATAATATTAAAATTATATATCTTTATATAATATTAAGTGTAGGTTTCAAACATGAAAGAATGGGTTTATCTTTCTAGGTCTGGAGTATTTCATCTAATATAATGATTCCCGGATCCATCCATTTTCCTACAATACCATGGTTTTATTTTTCATGGTATAAAATTCCATTGTGTATGCAAGTCACATTTTCCTTGTCCATTCATCTGTTGGTGGAAATCCATGCTGACTCTGTTTCTTATCTACTATGAGTAAGGCAGTGAGAAACATGGATGAAGAAGCTTTTTTGTGTTGTATGACTCACTGTCCTTTGGGCATGAGCTCAAGAGTGGTATAGTTGGGTTATATGGTAGTTTTGTTTAGTTTTTTGAGGAACTTCAATACTTAGTTCATTGTGTAATGCCTACACAAGTTCACATTCTAACCTGTGTTGGGACTTTGCTCTTTCACTTCCCAGTCTCTATAAGTTCCTATTTTGTAAACTAATCTGTGATATTTAGTGTGGCAGTCATAAATGACCAACAGGACATAAAACAGACATAATACTATCAATCTAATTTATAAATCTTCAATATTCTGTGTTGTTTATTATCTCTAGAACATGAAGATAATTGTTTTATTTATTTATGTACTTATTCAAAAAGTTACAAAAGTATATTTTAAACTCCATTTACAAATGCTGTAACACTATAAAATGGCATTGCATCTAAACAAAATACTTTAAAACAATCTCTGCTGTCATCATAAATTTAATAAGTATATTTTAACTTCATCAAAAATTTTAATGCAAAATTAATTTAATTGAAATAAATTATTTTCAACCATCCAATCAAATTAGTGAAATTCCTTGTAGATGATATAATATTAGGTACACTGTGTTCAGTGTCTTGGGGTAGAAAGACATTGGCTCCATCTTTAATGGACTTAACCTCTGTTGACTAAAAGCCTATGATGCTCACACAAATAAGCTTCTTCATAATTAATTTATCTCTACCTATTATAGGGCAACTCAGAATTGCCTCTGTCTTTCAAATTCTCACACATATACTATTTATCCTGACTTCAAATCTATACTGTAACATGTGTGTTCTTATTTTTTTAACTCGGCATTTTATCATGAATAGATATTAGAGTTTGATTTCAGTAAAAACAACTTAGAAATGCATCTATGCAAAAAATAATGAAGAAAAAGAAAAGGTTGAACTTAAAAGTTACTCACGTCAACACCAAAGCAGACTCTCCAAAGGCCTCCAGGCTGTGTTTTAGACTCTCTGCTGGAGATAATAAAACACCAACTGCTTGTCACTCATTCCCCGAACTGCATGCAGGCAGTGAAGAGTGATCTGATATCTACTCAGAGCCAGCAGTACCATCGATATCTGTATGATACATCATACAAATGCATATATTTCTTTCAAAAATTAAGTAAATTTTTATTAAATAAATTTTTCTCATTGCATTTATCTAATCTCTTAATGGTATCATTCAGTTTAGAAAACTATTTTCTCCTCCAAAGACTATGAGTCAAGAGCTTACCAACACCTGCTTCTTGTTTGTTTAAAGAAAACTTTACTGTTATTTCATAGATGCCTAGGGGAAAGTAAAATAAAAGTTTAACAGCAACAGTAAAATAGGTTGGAGAGAAGAGAAATACTCCACCCACTAGGGAAAGAGTGAAAATCTCCACAGGGAGAGCATCTGTGGGTGATCATATGTGTGCACAAATGTAACATACAAGTATGTGTGTGGATACAGATAGAAACAGAGGTCAATGTGAGGCATCTTTATCAGTTGTATTTCTTCTGTTTTTCTCTCTCTCTGTATATATATATATATATATATATATATATATATATATATATACAGAGAGAGAGAAAAAGATTCTCAGTGAACTTGGGGATTATCAATTCAGCTAGGCTGATGGGACAGCAAGCTGTAGGGTCACCAGTCTGGACTCCCAAACCCCAGCATGGACATTATAGACCTCATCCAACTTGTTTGTGCCCTAAATGTATACAAGAAAGTTGTATATATAAATAATAATAATAAAAGCAATTATTATCATTATTATTTAAGATAGTAAATTATTTCAGAGCAATTCAGAACTAAACTGTGCAACATAAACTTATTTCCCAGTAAGTGGAAGAGAGAAAAGTTGTAAATGGCTTTATTCTCCACAACCATTTTTTATTATCTGTAAAATGACACACAGCAGCTCTGCTGGCCCCAGGATGCAATTCTATTAACATAAATTTTTTTTTTTCTCTCACCTGGGACAGCACTACAGAAATCGGGAATGGGCAGGTGTAAATTTCATACACTGCTGATACAAAGAAAACACGGAGAGACACTGCTGAAAAGCTTTGAAATGAACCAAATAATTATGTAAATATTATTTATCATGGATATTAACTTCTGGTAGAGGAAGAAACTTATTCAGAGGAGCAAAAGTCACCAATAAATCTGCAGGAAGATGAGAAAACAGAACTACAGAGCCTAGAGGTTGAAAACTACCTTATATAGAAGGAGAGGTTCTTCATCAGATACAAGTGGTAAATTCTGTCTGATCTCTTACAAGATCTTTAGTTGATCTCTATGATTACACTTGAGTCATCTCCATCTTGAAACATGCATTTATGTTTCAGATGGGATTTGGTTGCCAAAGTATCCATCTTTTCCATGTAATCTCATTTCATGGTGAAGATCTACATTGGAGCCTGGAACAATTTCTGGCATATAGAAAGTTACTAGTAACTAAAGTTTAGAGCCCTGAGTTAATTTTGAAAATGCTGCTATGATCTTTCATTTTTAAGATTTATTTATTATGTATACAGTACATAGAAGTGTGTACCTGATGTCATTATAGATGGTTGTGAGCCAACATGTGGTTGCTGGGAATTGAATTCAGGACCCCTGGAAGAACAGTCAATGCTCTTAACCTCTGAGCCATCTCTCCAGCCTCCACTGCTTTGATCATTCAATTGCTTTTCATTCTCAAGTTATGGAATAAAGAAGAAAAAGACCTGCCCAGAAAGAGCAAATGGAGAATTTCATGTGTAGATTCTGACTTACAGTTCACATTCTCCACAGCACAGCACTAGACATAGTGCTTCTGCTCAGTGACACTGGCCACATATCTGTGGGTTGAAGTCATAGTTGCCCTGTTCAGATGAAATGCATTTTACAGATTGTT
The DNA here is from genome assembly GCA_004025045.1 of Sigmodon hispidus. Lineage (NCBI taxonomy): Eukaryota > Metazoa > Chordata > Mammalia > Rodentia > Cricetidae > Sigmodon > Sigmodon hispidus. Next base: position 102,172 of record PVIH01004914.1, on the reverse strand, counting down.
TTGAGTGTAGTTCCACAAACAGAATCAAATATATTGAAGCTGTTGGGATAACCTATAGTCTTACACTTGGGAGCTTTCATTTTTAACTCTCTATATATCCTTAAGCATTGAGTTTGTTTATTCCTATCTTTACCACATCATCTCATTGGTCATACCATCTTACAACTTTATAAACCCTGGAAAGTATTATTTGTGTGAGTGCTGGTGCTAGCTACCCAGAGTAGCCACTCTGTAACAGTATGGTGATGATTCTATGAGAGCCTACTGGAGTCCATTGCTTTTCTTCCTTTCTTGGTCCCATGCTTTCTTGTACTTACTTCTGGTTCTCTGACCCAGCTTAGGCACGGAGGTTCAGCTTTGTAGTCACTCTGGGGCATCTTTGTGTTATCTAGATCTAATTTTCTGTGCCCAACTGACACATTGCTTAAATACTGCTTTCTGTCCACACCTGACCTGCACCGAAGTGTCTACAAGCATGTTAAGGTGCAGAACATGTTCTCATTTGAAAATTTAGCTTCTTCAAATGAGTATTCAACCTCACTCAGAATTTCCTGAGGATATTCACTCTGTCCTTCTGGGTAAAAACATGCCTGAACCCTCCTCAAACCTCTACACCTCCCCTGAATTTATCACTCTCTGCATGTAATGTTAGTTCCTATTTGAAAACAAATACTCAGAAGACACCTAAAGTATGCCATAACTGTACAACCATGACTGCCAGCCTGCTTTCTTTCCAGTAGCTTTATGAATGAATTGATCCCACACTTATCAAAGCCAACCCTCCATTTGTGATCTGAGGTCATCTTTCCAACCTACTCTAGGATATGTCTACAGAAATTCTGCATTCTCTCCTGAACCTATCAGAAATTTCTCTCCTATTTCATTCTCATCTGTATAAAACTATGCAACCACTTCTTGATCTAAGTATTCTGTTTTTCCCTTCTTCCTCTCTCTCTTTCTCCTTATCATGTACATACATGCCATGTATGTATATACATTATATTATAATGTACACACACACATATATATATATATAGTCATATAACTGGACTTCTACATGTTCTCTAACTAGTTTTAAAGTTTGCATTCTCTTCATGTACATTCATGTGCATTTATGTATATATTTATATTATAATGTACATAAACATATATATATATACATATATATTACCATATTCCAGAAAATGTGCTTTAACTAGTATTCAAATTTCCACTCTCTTCTTCACCTACACATAAAATAATAGCCAATGTGATAATTTGAAGTGTAAATTGAAATTGTGTCTCTAAATTCTGAAAAATTCTTCTTTCTTTCTCTTTGAATTAAAACCAAGGTTTTAGAAATGGCTTATAAGGCTGTACACAAGTTGACTCTTCTGCTTCTCACAGCTTCCATTATATGATATTCCTCTTGCTCATTCTACTCTGGCCAGGATAGCCAGTGAAGGCACTAGGACTCTCCCACCTCAGAATCCTTGCACCTGCTCTTCCTCTGAATAAAATCTTCTTACCTCAGGCAGCTGTAGTAACAGTTTCTGGCTTAGACTTTCCTGCCTAACCCAGAAGTTTGGACCCACTATAAACCCTGCTACTGCTTTGTCCCAAATAATCACACAAAGCCTTATTTTAATTTTATGCTGCCAGCCTATTGTTCAGACTTATTGTTCTTGCTCTTAAACTAACCCTTGATTCTTATCTTGTTTTGCTATGAGGCTTGGTACCTTTTCTCAGAGCAACATGTTTGTCTTCTTTCCTCTGCATCTGCTAGCATCTCTGCTGGTGTCTCTGCTCTGCTCTTCCTGTTCCCAGAGTTTTCTTAGTCTGGTAGCCCTACTCACACTTTCTGTCTGCCTTCTGCCAACCAGCATTTTTATTACACCAGTAGGCAAGACAATTATCTACAATGGAATAGAACATAATCCCATTACAGGCAGCCCAAGAGGCATTTCTCTACTTCCTGAATTGGATCTTACATTGCCTCCTGAAGGCTTGCTGTTATGATCTAAATGCTAGTGTTGCTCTAAATTTTTTCTGTTGAAATGTAACTACCAATGGTAATAAGTAAAGTCTTTAGGCAGTAATTAATTCATGTAATCAGTAAACATATAATTAAAAGGGTTTCAGGAATCTACGTGACCTTTTTGGCAGTATGAGATATAGCACAAAGCTATATTTACAGGGAAGAATATAAGCTTTACTAGATGCTGAACCCTCTGGGATCTTGATCTTAGATCCAAAGCTCTAAAACTCTCAGATACCAACTCATTCTATCTAACATACTAAATTTAGCCAGAGTTACACCATTTAATTTTAGAAACTTTAGAAATCTCCATTGGGGTCTGGTGACACTAGTGAGGACACAACTAAAAACAATAACTTTTCTTTCCTGAGAATCAATCAGTTGCCAATAGCTGATCAGAGAAAGGTAGGGACCCTAGAGCCTCTCTCTAATTCATTATTGATTGTTAACTGTGTAAGACCCAGTCTTATACAGACCATTTCAGGTAACTTTAGATGAGATAATGATTGCAATGGCTGTGTCATACCCAGAAGACAGCATTTCACAGGTCTTCACTCTGTCTTCTAGCTCCTACCTTCTTTCTATATCCCTTTCTGCCAGGTTCCCTGGATTTGGATAAAATGATACAAATGTCCTGCTTAGAGCTAAGTGCACAACTGTCCCTATGAGTCAGTTTCTGGCCTGAAATTCCAGGCCTACCCCTGAGGTTTCAACCCACTCACAACTGCACAGCCATTTAGCCCCAGAGCCCCAAATAATCATACAAAGTCTTATATTAATTTTATGCTGATCAGCCTATGGCTTAGATATATTATTAACTCTTAATCTATCTCATGATTCTTATCTTGTTTAACCATACAGCTTGGTACCTTTTCTCAGAGCAGCATTTTAACTTCTTTCCTCTATATCTATTGGTGTCGTTATGGCTTCTCTGCTCTTCTCTTCCTGCTCCCAGAGTTTTCTTAGACTGGTAGCCCTGCCCACACTTCCTGTCTGCCTTTAGCCAATCAGCATTTTTTTAAACCAGTAGGCAGGACAATTATTTACAAAGTAATATAATCTCATTACATATCCCTTTCTATATTTTTTAAAAAGCCTAATCCAATTTCCTTTGTATAGTTTTTTTGTTGGGTTTTTTTTTTTTTGGTTTTGTTTTTTTTTTTTACCATTATCTATAACAAATTGCAACCAACACTATAAACAAAGACAAACATCCATAAACCATTCTTTGGGAAATGTGGACATAGTTCTCTAAGCTATTTCCTGCTGAACAGGGGTGCTAGCAATCCCATGGGAACCCAAAGAAAAATTTAGAATAATGCACAAATCTTTAGTGAAGTAGTCTGTAAGACTGGGTCATCTCAGTCAGTGTCCTGGAAGTTGTTTTGAATGCAAAGCTCAGAGGAAACTGCAATAGAAGTGCTCTGAAAATGCTGAAACATCTGGGCCATCCATTTTCACTGGAAACTTTTCAGGGGTCTTTCTCTACCAAACTTTATTTTCTTTAACCAGCCTCTTATTTTCTGTGGAAGTATAAAGAAAAATCTCTTCTCCAAAGTAACATATCTTTTGATTTCAGTTTTAAAGTCAACTCATTACAAAATATTTAGGTTGGATTCATCCATCAGCATTTGTAATCAAATGTCTTTTAGCAACTTTTTTTTTTTTTTTTTTAAACTTTATTATTTATTTACTTATTTGCCTTGATGTTTGCCTGGAACTGGAACTACAGACAGTTGTTAGCTGCCATATGGGTGCTGGGAATCGAACCCGGGTCCTCTGGAAGAGCAGACGTTGCTCTTAACCACTGAGCCATCTCTCCAGCCCCGTCTTTTAGCAACTTTAACTACTTCATTTTCAGTCAAAAAACTCAAAAATAAGATAATAACAAACAGTGTCAAGACACTCTTTGTAATTTTCATCTTTATATGGCTTGTTCTTGTTTTTTTACTCTATTCTTTTTTAAAGACTTTATTCTTTTTTTCTTTTTCTTTTCTCTCTCAAGCCTACATATATTATTAAACATATGCTAAACCATTTAGAGGTTTTTCTAATTTGTTTCTACTGTGTATTTCTTATCTTTTTCTGTTTTTGACCATACTTTTGCTAGGCTAAGATGGCTGACTCCATCTAACTTCCTCTGTTTCATTTTGGTTTTGGCCACATCTTTAATCTGCCAAGGTGTGGTTAAGGATTAAAGGCTTGTCTAGGGTGGCTGGCTAGCTCCACCTAGCTCCTAATCTAGCTTCATAGAATTTAACTTTTTAACTGAGGTACTGGTAGGTCACACAATTTCCACTCTGGGGAATTTTAGAGTCCATATAATCACCAAGTAAAGCACTGCTGTCTACTGCTCATTAACTCCATTTAAGTATTTGGCAGCAGGGCCTAGGAAGCCTCTCTTTAAAAAGCTGTGCCTCTGCTTGCCTCCAGGGCTTTCCTAGGTAAACACAGCTGCTACTAAGAAGCAGGCTTTGACTGTTTCCTTTTGGTCTATATACAAAGAAAATTTTAATCTATCATATGTAATTTTTGCTCATATTGGGGCTCCTGTAAGACTTCAGGAACTGGCCTTGTTGCAGCTCACGCTACATTCTAAAAGCCTGTCATTTTGAAATTCAAACCCATACAGTATGCCAGGGTATCTCTGAACCAAGGTTCACATGAGAGACACAACTTGAAAGTTGCTTTTGGCTCTATTTCTATGCTCTAGAACCAGCTTTATGTGGGTATATGCCACCCACTTTGGGCCACTGTTTCTAGTATGTAGTTTCTGGCCTGAACTTTTGGGCCTAGTCCTAAGGTTCAGACCCACCCACAACTCTACTACCACCTAGCCCCAGAGCCCCAAATAATCACACAAAGGCTTATATTAATTTTATTCTGATTGGCCAATGGCTTAGATATATTGCTAACTTAATTCTTAATCTAACCCATGATTCTTATCTTGAGTCTGTATCCATTTCTGCTTATTCTAAAGAGGAGTTTCTCTGATTAAGGCTGAGAGTAGCATTTGTCTATGATTATAAGCAAATTAAATGAGAATTTTGTGCTCACATACTTGAATTTTTGTTAATCTGTTAGTCAATGGATTGGTCAATATAGTGATATTCCTTCTTTTCAAATTACCATTTCTAGCTATATAAATTTCTTTCTTCAATTTTATTAACATTTTTATTCATTTTACATACAACCACAGTTTTGAAATAAATTTCTTTTAGATTGAATTTATAAACTGAAATTATCCTCCCTACCACAAATCTTTCTTTAATGTATCCTAGAATAAAAAGCTTTCCTCTCGGTGACTTTTAATCAAAATGGAGACATGTATCATTCTTACAAATAATAGATTTCGGTGTGTGGAAGTGAGTGTCCCTGTAAAGAACAGTTAAGAGAAGTGCAGCAAAAGGAGCACTCACTTATGATGCCTGGAAAGGAAAAAAATGGTCATTCTCTTTAAAGTTTTTCAAATTGCTCATTGCTGTGTCCTGCAAGGCTTAGTTCTAGAAAACTTATCAGGGAGATGTGTAAGTGAATTACAGAAATACATGAAGAAATTCTGGGTCAGATAGGATATGCTTGGCCTGATGGAAGAGACCTACTCTGCTACCCAGAAACTCATCAAGTTTATTATATACAGCACAAGGAGGGGCAATAGGTATGTATTATCTGTAGGGAATTTCTGTAGAGAAGCAATCTCAGGCTATAACACCCAAAAGGAGGAAGCTAGGGTTCATAGTTTCTACATATACTAGTTAGTCATTTGTAAATGGTTGTAGTTGGACCAGAGGAAGGCTCTGCTACCACTCTGAGACTTACCTAAGGAAGACTTTGTCACTTATGTAGGTTTGGGGCATTGAGGTTCTTGTCATGACTGTGTTCCAATCAATAATACACATTCACTCAGTACTTTGTCTTCTTTTTACATATTCCTTTATGGCTCCCTCCACTCCCTATACATCATGGATGTATACAATGTTCAGATGTCCTAGCTTTGATTAATCATATTTTAATTCAATTTCTTATATCAAGATATTTTACTCTTACTTCACTGTGATAGTTATTTTAATTAGCAGCTTGACTAAATTGAGAAATGCCAATGAGATTAGTAAGCAGTATTCCTGAGTGTGTCTGTGAAGACATTTCCAGAGATTAGCTAATGGAAGTCATTTAATGTCGTGAATGAGGGACCAGCCTATAAAGCTAGGACTAGGATGGAATAAAAGAAGGAAGCTGCTAGCATAGAAATGATTCTCTCTGTTTCCCAGCTGCCACTGTGTAAGATGCTCCACTCTATCACATCTAACCATCAATGGTATAGTAGTTTGAATGTAATTGCTGGCCCCCATAAGCTAATACAGAGTGGAACTATTAGGAGGTGTGGCTTTGTTAGAATAGGTGTGGCTTTGTTGGAGAAAGTGTGTCACTATAGAAACAGGCTTTTGAGGTCTCATATATGCTCAAGCCACACCCAGTGTCTCAGACTACTTGCTATTGCTGGTGGGTGTTTCTCCATTCTCAGTTCTTTATCCATCACCATGCCTACCTGCATGCCACCATGTCCCATTATAATGATAATAGAATAAGCTTCTGAAACTATAAGATACCCCAATTAAATGTTTTCCATTATAAGAGTTGCCATGCTCATGGTGCCTCTTTGCAGCAATAGAAACCTTAAGGCAGATGGACAGAAACTTCGAAAGCTATGAGCCAAATAAATCCTCCCCTCCTTATGTTATTTTCTTAGTTACGTTATCACAGTATCAAGTATCTAATACATTCCATTTAGGAGTGTTATATATCCCCATTGTTTGTAAGTACACATATTTCTACAATTTCCATGATGGGATTTATCGTTCTGAAGAGCTCTCCACATCAGCACACTTCTATATCACACATGGTTCCTACATAGCTCCTCAGCAATGTTTTGATCCCATATTTGTCATCTCTTATAGTTATTTTACCATCAAATTTAAACTGAGGCCTCATGTATCTTTATTGAGTACAGACAAACTGGCAAATATTAAAATGTCCTCAAAATGTTAATAATTGAAAGATGGTTTTCAGGTCTACTGAGATGACTCAGGAAGTAAAGATGCTACCAAGACTGTTGACCTAAGCTATACTCCTAGACCTGTGGTAGAAGAAGAGAACCAACTCCTTAGAAGTAGCCCTCTGACCTACATAAATATGCTATGGCACATATGCATATGCCCCCTTACACACAAACAAACAATAAATAAATCTAAGAGAAAAATACAGTTTTTATTTTAAATACCAGGATACTATAAATGAAGATTCTTGCTTCTCTAGATTTAAAAATTCTAAATCATCAGGTGATCACTGTATATTCCAGAAATTATCTAATGGCCATTTTTTTTTAATAATGGAAAGTCATTTATTCTGAAACCTTGAGTAGAGCTCTGAAATGCAGGGCACGTGTCGCATGTGATTCCTGCTCCCCCTTAATCTATATAAATCTACCTACAGGTTTTCTTTGTCCCTAAAGAACCCCATTCTGTTATATATTTATAGGTTACTTATGGAAATACCTTAGTTTCCACAGTAGACTTACTGATTTTAAAATAAAGACAAAGCAAGAGGCTAATGCTTTGTTCAAGAGATAAATGTCTATAAATGGAATAAAATCAAGTGTTTTAAGTGTATACAGTATGAGGAGGTTTTTATTATCATAAAGATGGTATATACCACTAAATCTCTCATTTTACAAGAAGCTGTTTATCAAATATCTTTTTTAATGAATGAGTGATAGTAGTTGTAATGAGAATAATGACAGATAATTTCAGGGTGTTTATAAAAACAGTTATAGTGTTTCTTGTACTCTGGCCTAAGCATCTAACCATTTAATCCATATCATTAGTTATATTTTAAAGATGGAAATGATGCTGCTTAAAATGTTAAGAATGTATACAAAGGGATAGAATTCAAACCAGAAAATGTAAATAGCTGTATCAGAACTGCTAAATATCTTCCCAGGTAAGAATGACCAGTAGGTGTGACCATGGAATACATGAAGCTGGGCTTTTTCCTAACCAGAATGTTTTCAGAGTCCTCAAAGTAGCCTGTCCTTTTATTCAACTGTTCTCCCACAACAAGCTGGAGACTTACTTTCTTATAATTTCTGCAGCCACTAACAGTTCAACACCATCATATTTCATCGCGTTCCTCATACTTATCTTTCTCCTTCTCCTGTACCAATTTTGTCCTTCAAAATCAGGGAGTAGGCTGGGGTACTAACCTTTTCCTATGAGCTTCCAGAAGGAGCTGATTAATCCTATATGCTATTATCACAGACAACCATTTTTAACGGACATTCGTAATTGCTCCAAAAATTACACAATGCTTTCCCAAAGAAATTTGTTTTGAAACTTAGGTTCATATAAACTTAAAGCATGAAGTCAGCTTTAGATAATATCACCCCAGCAAGACCAAAGAACAACATGCTCTGGGAACTGAGCTATAGTCAGGCAACTAATTCATTTCCACACAGAATCATGATTTTGGGGGCTTTTTGTGAAACTTGCTCAGCAAAACTTCAGTAAGCCTTTTTTTCCTTTCTTTAATTGTCAGATTGTGAGGATGGAAGAGGGACACACAAATCGTGCATGTTCCTACTTCTTTCTTTTTTACTAGAGTCAGATCACGGACATTCTTGTGGAAACAGCATCTTCATCTGTTTTGCTGTTGCCATACATATGATAAGACTATCTGCTAAGGTGAACACTGACCCTCTTTCAAAATAAAGTCCAATAATTAGATCATGTTCATAATCTAATCCAACATCTTTATTTCACCAGGAAAATAGGCATAAATAACTGAATCTACTTGGTTTCACACACCTTCCCACCACATCTGAAATTTTTACCTACTTCTAGTTGAAAATGCAATTTTAAAAAAAAAAAAATGTTTTTTTGGGAGGGGATTGTTTTGGTTTTTATGTTTCTGTAAGAAGAAAGGTAAAACAGAAGACAGGTGAGCATAAGACACTGAAGCTCCTCCTCTCCTTTGGAAACAATGTATTATGCTAGCGAAAAAAGAAAGAAAAAAGACAAGTACACAGTCATGGGCTGAGCATGGAGCAGACACACCTCTCTAGGTCATGGTTCTTAAACCTTTCAGGGGTCAAACAGCCCTTTCATAGGGTAGCATATCAGATATCTTGCATATCAGTTATTTATATTATGACTCACAACAGCAGCAAAATTACAATTATGAAGTTGCAATGAAATAATTTTATGATGAGGGTCATCACACATGAGACACTGTATTAAAGGATTGCAGCATTAGGAAGGTTGAGACCCACTGCTCTAGGTAATTCTGGCTGGCAATTTTAAAAGCTCCCATGATCTTTTAACTCAAAGCATGATATTATGTTGGAGACGTGGAAAAATCTGAAACAGCTGTGACTCCAAAATAATAATTCCAGATACAAACGAGATTTGTAGGCGTCTCAAATGATGGCTATATTGTGTTATTAAACCCAACCATTAGAACACAATGACTTTTCTTAGAGAATGATCTCTAGATGGTCTATAATTTTTGCCTTCCTTTCAATCATGCAACTAGACACAGCTTTTGACATTACTTTCATTGGTACATGACACTGACATAACATTGTTGCTTCTTCTAGATTATTCTTCATTACAACCTGGCATTTGGGAAAAATCTCAGTTGATGTAGAATGTATGCCCTGCATAAGTGGGATTGACAGTACCTTGCCTATCAGAAATGTTCCACAGAGAAACACCACAGTTATTACAGAGTCAAAGCTATTCCACAATCATTTCTCAGGATCTGCAACATGTAGAAGAACTTAAAACATGAATAATGTTTCTGAATACACAAAGGTTGAGTGACTTAAGTTGTTTTCTCAAGTTAATCGAAAGCACAGTAGAAGTGAGCATTATATGTCATTCAAAATCCATTTCAAGAGAAGCACCAATAAATTACGAATACCTTCAATACTATAAATATACCAATAAGGTAAAACATTATTATATCCACAAATTTAGTCAATACAAAGTCAAAACAACAACAAAAGAAATGACCAGAATTCACCTAAATCATAAGTATAATAGAATAGAATTCTGTAACCAGGATAAAGAAAGTCACTTGACAAGAAAGTAATTGTTAGGTAAGAATGTGCAGGTCTGATCCCATATTCATACATAGAAATTGGTTTCCTTCAGTGATTATTTTATTCAAAAATCATCTGTTGAATGCTATGTGAAAGGCATTTTCATATAAGAAGTTGAATTTAATATTTGTGAAACATCTCTATATAGTAGGAATTCCACATATTGACTTCAGCAAACTCTTATAATAATACTCTGACGTAAATTTTAGTTTGAGTCACATGAAATTTCCATTTTGTGGGTCAAAAGGCTGAATATTGGCAATTCATAGAGTATGACCTGAAGGTTAATGTTTTCATTTCATAGGTGGCTCAAGAAAATTAAATTTGTCTAAATTTCCACAGCAAATAACAGAGAGTTGGGATCTCAATACATGCTCTTTTTTAACATCCCATCAAATTTCACTTTAAAGTGATGATGACTAAGTTAGGATTCAACCCTACCCCTCACAAACTACAATCTACTGCTCTCTCCCCCATTTAATCAATAGGCCTATTACCTTTGAAGGATGAGATTATATTAAAATATCTTTTTTTTCTACAAACCACCACCCTTCTTTCATTAACTTCACTATAGCAATATTCACTGTCTTTTTCAGAACCAATATCTTGTACATGTGATCAGAGATAAAAGTAAGACACAGTTGCAAACTAATTACAACCAATTCCATCGTCTTAGTCACTGTTCTATTGCTATGAAAAAAAGCACCATTACCAAGACAACTCTTATAAAAAAAGTACTTAATTAAGGGTTTGCTTATAGTTTTATATGACTAATCTATGATCATCATGGCAGGAAACAGACAGCCATGGCACTGGAGCAGTAACTGAGACCTTCACATCCTGATACACAGGCAACAGACACAGAGACTAGACCCCACTCAAGTGGCACACCTCCTTTAATAAGACTAAACATCCTCCAACAGGACACATATCCTAACATTTCCCAAACAGTTACTCTATGTGATATGGGATGTTTTTCTGTACACTGTGAAATATCTTTAGATAATAAATGAACTGTTTTGGCTTATGGCAAGCCAGCTTATAGTCAGGCAGGAAATCTAAGCACAGATGAAAGAGAAGAAGTGTGAAGTCAAGAGAGATGCTGTGAGCTGCTGCTGAGGAGAGAGATATAAAGGAGTTCAGGTAGCCCAGGGGCCATGTAGCAAGACAAATTAATGGAAATGAGTTAAATTAAAATGCAAGAGCTAGCTATCTAGCAAAAAGCCCGAGCCATAGGCTGAACAGTTTGTAATTAACACAAGCTTCTGTATGTTTCTTTGGGACTTTGGGACTGCTGGCCTGGACCTCAGGGCTAAGAAGATCTAAGCAGCTGAGGGCAGGTCCAAACCTTGGGGCTAGTCTGGGCCAGAAACATATTACTACATCTATGGGGGCCATTTTCACTCTAACTTCTATTCTAGGAAGTATTAGAAAAAACATATTTTAGTCCACCCTCTGCCCACTACAGTATAGTTGTTTGTATGTATGTGGCTGTCATACTCTACTAAGATCCCTGAGGTCAAATTCTGTTTCTGTTGCAATGTGGGGAACATCTGTAACTTTTATGACATTAAACCATAGAGCAGATCCAGGGTGAGTGACAGGAATTGGAAACACTGGGCTGAGCAATGCTGAAAGACACTGCTCTTTCTCAGAAACTGTCTTCCCAGGGCTGTTTACCAAATAAATACTTCTCATGCACAAAGTATTTTTTCAGATGTTGAATGATATACCTGAGAGTCCTCTAGAAAGAAAAGAAATGCAAGCTATTGTCTTGAAAATAAAATATATTTTTAAAAAAAAAAAAAAAAAAGCAATGGAGATTTGTGGTTCTCACATATTCATGTAGATCAAATTCTCCTGGAGAGCTCATTAAAATATGAGGTCCTTATCAGGCTTTCTGATGCAATGGATGAAATTGGGGCCTAAAATTTTGTAACTCCCAAGTTGCACTCATACTGTTTGTCCTGCAAGCACACTGAGTTGAAAGTCAGGGTGATCGTTACTGCTGGTTGACTCAACCCAAAGAATCTGGCCTATCTAAAATGGACATATATGTTGCTATTAAGCAACAGTCACTTGATGCTTTGATGGAATTCTACCTCCCTGCAACCTGAAGCTTCTCTTAGGTCTTCTCAATGCTACATAACACACCTTCAGAATCTTCAGAGAGAGCGACCAAACCATCAGTGCCTTAGAAGATTTAGGCACATTTCCAATGGAGTTGTTCCCTAACTCCAAGCTTTCTACAGTTTGATGAATTCTCTGATGAATTGCTTATTGAAATGAACTGCATCTATAGGATCCTTTGCAGAAATTAACTTCCTTAAGATACTAAAGTATCTCGTTTTATAAGCCCTTTCCAGAACTCTCAGATTTTTAATGTAGCTATAACTGTTAAAGTCAGAACAATTTTCTTTCAGAATTACTTAAAATCTTATTTTCAGTGATCTACAGAAATCATATTTTGTAATTCTTCTACAGCTAAAGCTGTTTTTTTAATCTACTATGACATTTTGGTTCTTTGGTAATTCTGACTTAAAATGGTACAAAATGTTTCTATCACACACTCTAACCAACAATAAGCCCCATCAGCATATCTGGACCTCAAACTCTGGTTGTTGATTTAAAAAGTGAGAGGTCTGAGATTTAATCAATATTTTTCATATTGATTAATGGACCTTGGTCCACATACTGCAGCTGAGTGGAACATTCAGAAAGCACATTCAATGAGGTGGTATCACATTTATCTTTTTTTATCTTACCAAGTAAGAAAATGGAATCAATAAAGAAACAAAGTGCCTAATGAACAGCCTTCATGATACAAACTTTAAAAGTATAGACCTTCATCTGAAAGGAGACTAGACCTAAAAATATAGCTTAGAAGTTAAGAGCACCTGCTCTTGCAGTGGAACTAGATTTTGTTCTCGGGACCCACAGAGTGGCTCACAAACATCCACAACTCTAGCTCCAGTGCTTCCAACTCCCTCCTTTAATCTCAGAGGGTACTGGAAACACATTGGTCCACAAACATACATGCAAGCAAAGCACTCATATACATAAAAATAGATAGCAACTTTTAGAAGACTACTCCTGTGCCTTCCAGTCAGGTTGTCTATCTGCCAATATATCGCTACCTCTTTTCTCTTCTATGAGCAACAGCAAGTCAAAGAGTTATTTTTAAGATCAGAGGTGATGCTAGTCATATAAGCAAATGGACAATAAAATCAAAGAAGAAAAGCAGGAAGAGGTAAGGTGACAGAGATTTCCTTACTATGAGAAACAAAAGGATTTATCATATCATATTTAAGAATGATAATGATAGCATTTTATTCTCATTTTGACTCTTCCCCTTGCAAAGAATATCCAGCATTCTGTACAAACATGGAAAAGAGACTTGCAGTTCTCTCTGTCGCCTCAGATGAAAGCAAAGTATGGTTTGAATTTTAAGTATAACCTTGAAATGCTTATAGCTGTACACAATGCACCATAGTGAGTTAGAGAGAATGATGATATTTGTTTTGAAGAGACGTTTGGATTACTTTGATGTTTTTATGATCATATCAGTTTCAAAAAATATGTAATCACTGACAACATTAAATACATTTAAAATAAAATATGTCATTGTTTAAAATAAATGTTACTCTAACTGGTAAAAGGAAACATTTTTCCACAAAAGGTAGAGACACTTTCAGATCAGCAGAAATGATTCTAGCATACCAACAGGCCAGGCTATCTGAACACAGAATTATTTCTCCCAAGATATTTTTTCTTAATTTATTCTGTTTATATGACATGCATTAAAGCTGAGTGTAAGCATAAAAGCAAACATGTGATTTGGGTTTGTGTACAGTTAAGTGTCTATAATTTAGGATCAACTAAATTAGACTTTCATCAACAGAGCAAGTTGGGACCAATGTTCATCCTATCTCACAAAATAATTTACCAGATACTCAATAGCACAAACATGGCTATAAGAGACATTTACAAACTTTATTATATAATTCCTTGAATGTAGGTGATACTGCTGGGACAAATGGTCTTAATTAGTTTCATAATTAAACAAGGACAAACCTTCATAGAGCGAGTTGGCTCTTTTGCCTGTGCTAGCTTAATTGCCCCCACACTTCACTAATTTCTGAAAAACAAAAGGCTCATCCCTGACTCCTCCTCTTTTCACCCTCCATTTTCCCCATAATGGAAGTTACAAAAAGCTGTAGTCCTTCCCACAGGAATCAGGCAGAAAATTCAGAATTCAAAACTAGAGCTAAATGAAGAAGTGTCTTGCAGGAGACCGACTACATGAATTGCAGATCTTCCTAAAGTGTCTGATACCAAACTCTCTGCTCAGTCCAGGACCAAATGACACCCAAGGGTACATTACAAAAGCAGGAATATATCTTCTCACATTTCTTGAAGGAAGAAGGCTAAAACAAAGGTATTTCCAACCCAAGGAATCCAAAGACTGAAAAGGTAGTTGCTGCAGTGCCTCTCGGCTCAGGGCGGCTTCTTATGATCTTGAATTTCTTCCCAGGGTCTTCTCTGTGCATTCTCAGCAGCTGACTGAGTGGTCCCACATACCTCATCCCATTTAATTTTCATAACTAGCTATTCAAGTACGAACATTTTCTTTTTGTAGGAAAAATAACAGCTCAGCCTGGACCACAGTAAACAGAAGCAGAGATTCTCTGTCCTAACTACCCAGTCCCAAAAAAATTACATGGAGGCTGATATTAATTATAAATGCTTGACCGATGGCTCAGGGTTATTACTAACTAGCTCTTACATTTAAATTAACCCATTTTTATTAGTCTATGTATCGTCACATGGCCATGGCTTTACTGGTCCTCTGGCATCTTGATTTTTTTGGGCAGGTGGCTCCCATCTATGTGACTCCACTTTTTTTCATTCTAATCCTCAATTTGATTGTCTCACCTAACCTTATCCTGCCTCAGCATTAGTCAGACAGCTTCATTTCCAGCCAATGAGAGCAACACAACACACATTCACAGGTACAGAAGGATCATCCCACAGTAGTTCACAGTCACATAGTCAATTCAAAGACAGATTATCTAGATTATCCTATGATATATTATGTGGTGGAATCAGGTGCTATTTACTTTGATTTAGAGGTGTGGCTTTTAGATCTCAAGGATCCATGGATGGGGCATGGCCAGGCCAATGTAACACCTGGTACTCATCTACATTTTTGTTGTTGGTGTTGTTGTTGTTTCCTGCACTCTTGGACAGAGGATCTGACCCATTGCCACCGCCATCACTGCCTGGAACAGTTTAACTCTCTAACTGCCCTGAGGTTTTAATCTTTGTATCAGTGACTGTTTTATATAAACTCTTTAATAAATATCATTCTCTTATATAATTAGTTGCTAGCAAACAATTTCTATAATACCTGGTGTGCTTTCTCCCCTAATATTCAGGTTTTATTAAGTATGTAATATATATATCCACATAACATGGGTTTCCAGCTAATTCCCTCTCCCCGTAAAGTACCTCACACTGAGCCTAAAATGGTTTTGTAGCATTTTTCCATTGTAAGTAAATTATCAGCACTTTGAACGCCAGTTTTGAAAACTGTGCTACACAGACCACTTTGGAGATGAAGGGATAAGAAGCCCCCATCAATTCACAAGAATATTTAATAGAAATTTTAAGTTCCTGCAGAAGAATAACATTGTCAAGTATCAGTCAAGGACAACCAGGTGTACCAAGGGCTCAAATCTTCAGTCAGAAGAAATCATGGATAGTCAGAAAGTCACTTTGAAGAAAAGGGGGAAGTCAGATAATGTAGAGAAGACTGAAACATTAGGACAGAAGTTTCCAAGCTGTAAGCAGACCTCTAAAACAGACTATGGTAGTGGTACCCTCTTAAGTGTTCTATGTCTTGAATTTCAAGCCATGCTCAAATCCTGTCTTCAAACACACACACACACACACACACACACACACACACACACACACACACACACACACCATGATGCCTTTAACAAGATGGTGTTTATCCAAGAATGTGACAGGGGAGAAATCAGACCCCTGGCCTGATCTCTCACCACTTCTCACATCTCTCGAGATAGTTCTCCACTCATATGACACTGCTCTCTTCTTTTATGTTATGTTGCTTCCTTCTGGGAACACCTTTTCTTCACTGTTCCACCAAGGAAGCCACTGTTCACTCTTTAGAGGCAGCTCTCCTCTGTGATGGCCTGAAGTTAACTGCTGTCTCCTAGGTATGTTTCTGAAGACCCATCTTATAACCTTGTAATATTTAGGTTACATGGTTGATTCTCTTCCTAGAAAGATGAGAACTTAAGAATTCTCTTTAAGTTACAAGAATAAAGCATTCTGTGAAGTGTTGGCAATATCTTTAATCCCAGCACTTTGGAAGCAGAAGCAAGTGGTTCTCTGAGTTCAAAGGCCAGCCTGGTCTACAGAATGAGTTCCAGGACAGTGAGAATAGAGACATAGAGAATCCCTGTCTCAAACAATGAATCAAAAAAAAAAAAAAAAAACAGAAAGAATAAGCATACTTACAGTCACAATTAACTATCAGGGCATTAAGGAGAGACTCTTCTTTCTTATAATAAAAATTTTCAGTTTCTATCCTAACTAAAATATGTGGAAGTATATCTGTTTGTCAGAGATAGAGCCCTGTTCTTTGTAGTATCTAATTGTTGTTTCACTTAACACTGTATTATGGGCACGGTCTAAGGTTAATACACTTTTATTTAAATTATTTCTTTAATATCACGAGCTATGAAGAAGCAAGAATCCAAAAATAAAAATTGTTTGGTTCATCACAAATTATCTCTCTGCTTTCCAGCAAATAAATTCAGAGAAGGAAAGACAGCTTTACTATAATTAAAAAATCAATCCAATTACTCCAAAGTCAAATTTTCTTAGGACAAGTTCTGAAGAACAATGTATCACATGTTCCTCATAGAGCTATAGCTTAGCTCTCTTGAACACAGTACCCAAATATCCTTACACTTTTCAGAAGTAGGTTGTCCATGCTCATCAGAGACTTCATTTCCTGTACCTCACCTTATGGCAGCAGTTGCAAGCAATTCCACTGGAAGAAGAGAGAAGTGACCCAAGTTCTAAAGAGTTTACTCATAAGTGAGTTATATATAAAAGTAACTGAAAATGTGGCCAAATATCCCCATGCAAAGAGTATTTACATTAAAAAAAGTGCAAAGTTTGGCTGCATTTGTGCATATCTGAGATTTTCAAAGAATAATGTTCATGAAGATTTATTGGATTCTCAGACAAGTCTACAGGGCAAAAATGACCAAAACCACCACCGTGGAAGAGCAAACCACCTAAGGGTATGTCATAAATTTATCCACTCATCTCCAGTAAGATTTTTGACAGTCATTTATTCATCTGTATTGTCTTATTCTTTAGCATAGATCCTGATATAAGGCTAGGCTATGGACATATTCTAAAATTTATATATTGAAATCTGAATTCTTAATGTAACGGTAATAGAAAATGAGACCTGTAGTTATAATTCAGTCATGAAGGTACAAACCTTAAAACTAAGATCAGTGACTGTGTAAAAACAAACCCAAGATTATTTTTCTCATTATCATGTGACTGCACAACCAAAAGTCTGTCAACTAGGAAGCGTGCCTCTAATAACCACCTGACCTGCAGACAGCTAAATCTTAGACTTACTTGTCTACAGAACTGAAAAATAAATCTGTGCTGCTAAATCCACCCAATCTACGGTGTTCTAGAAAATGATCTGTACTGGCTGAGATGGTAAATTTTCAGCTGAGAAGGAGTAAGTGCTAGCTGAGCAGGAAAAAGATGTTCAATGGCTGAGAGGGCATTGAAGTCAAACAGTTCTCTACAGTTGTAACAGTCAACTGGTCTGAAAAAACTTCAGGATCCAGCCAAGGGTGGATTACACCTGATTACAAAGTGGTAAGAAAGTACTCAGGGGTAAAGCCAAAATGGCCCTAAAGAAGTCATTTGTAAACAGCCTCAGCAAATGAATGATCAAGGCCTAAGAGTTCCTTACCATAGATCAATTATCATCATTTTAGTCACTCTTATATCACTTGCCCACAGAAGTATGTCAGCCTACCAAATTATGTATGTGTGTTCAATGGTGGCAGTTGGCAATATTGACATACAATTTTCCTCTTAAATGGACTGATCACTCATTTAGCTGTCATTTCACATCTGCCACTGAGAGAGAAAAGATAAATTGACTTCATTTTTCAAACTCAGCTGACTTATTTATTTTGTTAAGAATAACATATTCATCTCTGCTAGTTTTTACATGGCAATGAGAGTTGAGCCATTTGAATGTAAAACTAATTAATGAAAATAACCTTTGAATTGCTAAGCTGGCTGTCTGACATTGCTGATTAGATTATCATGGGAATACTGAGTTGTGAAATGTATTGTTAAAAAAAATCCACACTTTTATCCTCAGAGAAGGATTTAAGCAGCTTTTAAATTGAGAATTCTTTGTTGGGTAGTTGCACTGTTTTTCTCTCCGTTTATTTGTGCATAAGTATAGCTGAACATTATGTTTTCTGCTCAGAGAGATAACTCTGAACAAGTAATCTTGAAAATTCTTTACTTGTGAATAGAAAGAAGAAATTTCAATAGGTCCATCTTAAAAGAGAAAGGGGTCAATGGACATCTATTTTTTAAAAAAGACATAAATGAAAGAATAAAAAGAAAATAAACAACTACCCACAAATAACCAATATTTGTTCAGGAATATAAGCATCTCCCATGCTGGTGTAACAGAAAACAGTTCCAACATGACCCAAAAATATGTCTAGAGAGGATACTTGACACATGAATCTCACCCTCTGTTTTGATATTTCCTTTACCCTCTTTCTTAGACATGAGAACATGAGAATTTTAAGTTTTCTTTGCATTAGAAAATGTCATCAAGATGAATCCCATGTTAATCTGTCTGTAAAGGTTAGATCACTCTGTTGGTCAGAAGCTGTGAAAAAATAGTTTGCCCTGGCCAGCAGGGTCTTCAGTGTGGACCTGAAACTGGGGGTTAGACAAATGAAGAAACAGGAACACAGAGGAATTTTCATTCAAGTTTTGGCACACTTCATTTTTCCAACCACCATTTAAATAGAATCTCAGAGTGTGAAGAATGCATGTAACAGGGAGGAAGGAGAGGATTATTCAAAAAGGAGGCAAGCTTGAGGAGAGAAGTAACAGACAGGGTAGAATTGATGTGGAAATCTATCTGTTCTCAGTTGAATGCCTGGAGAATGTCACCTGCTGGTCTTAGAGGATCAAAAGAAGACACCTGGATTCATGTCCTAACTTAAAACAATAGGGGGTGTAGTCTTCTGGCTGGCTACCTAGGGTGTAACTGCTGGTAAATGGCTAACTGTAGAGGCTAATTTATAAACTGAAAAATGGCTAAGCTAGCCTATGGCTCCCAACAGTAGTTTATCAGAAAATTCCAGAAAGTGGACTCTATGCCATCCTCTACAGCTAAAAGGACCAAAGAATCAAACTCACCATGAGCTCTTGACTTCATTGTCATCTAGTGCTTGGTTACATATCTTATTTTTTAAGATATCTTCCAATTGAATAGAACAATTTTTTGTTCTTTGTTTTCACAAAGAACAGTTAGCTAATCACTGAAAACCCATATTAGAAGTATTTTACATATTCTGAGCAATGGCTAGCCATGGTTGATATCCCATGAACAGTTCTGAAAAGCCTTCAGTCATTCAAAGATGAAATAATACAAAACTTACTAGATGTTATTTTTGGTGCATTAGTAAACATCCTAGAGCCATGTGCAGCCAGAGAATTATTCCTTGCAAGTTAATTGTGCATGAAATTTTTATGTCCCAGAGAAATGAAATTTACAGAATCACTGTTGTCAGTGAGTCATAAATACATTAGCAAACTCTACAGTTATATAGTTCCTCACTTACTTGATTCAAATTATATTGCTGAGTTCTGGGCCAATCTTTATTTAAAATTTTGATATTTTGTTTATTATGTATATACTTCCACATAACCTTTGACTTTTTTATTTTAATAGTACTTTTATTAATTAAGAATTTTATACAATATATTTTGATAAAATTTATCCCCTTCTGTACCCAAGTTCATGATCTCAATCTCTGTTTGTCTGTCTGTCTCTGTGTCTCTTCCCCCCCCTTTTTTCTCCTACCCCCCATCAAATACAGTTTGTGTTGGTCAACTACCACTGACCTTGGGGCCTATTCTGGAGGGTAGTCAATGTGCCAGGTGTTACACCACCAAAGAAACTGGCTTTTCTTCTTCCCATAGCTCCTCATCTGGGGTGGGACATCAGACCCACTTCTCTTTCTCCATGCTGGGATTTTTGTCTGGCTTGAACTTGCACACGTTTTGTGTATGTTCTCACTATCGCTGTGAGTGCATCTGTGTATCTCCCCTGTTGTCTGGAAAACAATGTTTCTTTGAAGCTGTCTGTAACCAGGCTTTTGCAATCCTTCTGTCCCCTCTTCCACATAGATCTCTGAGCTTTGAATGGAAAGCTGTGATAAAGACTTTCCATTTATGTCTGAATACTCCTAAGTCCCTCACTCTCTGCAGGATGTCCAGTTGAAGGTCCTTGTGTTAATCACCATCTACTCTAAAAAGCAGCTTCTCTTATGAGGACTGAGCAATGTACTGATATACAAGTATAGCAATAAAACATCAGAGGTTGTCTTATTGTTATGTCCTTTTAACAGAATAATAGCAATAGGCTTTCCACTGGGGCTCAGATTCTCTGTCTAAGTGACAGTTTCAGATATAGGTTCTGTCTCATGGAGCAGCATTTAATTCTGCTCATAAAGTGATTGGCTACTTTCATAACATGTTCAGTACTATTTTACCAGTGTGAACATCTTACCATGTAGATCATTATTGTAGCTCTTAAGGCTCAGAGCTGGATGAGACTGACACAGCTGGATGAGAGTGATGATTACTTTCCTACTCCAATAGCTTACACAGCACCTTCTAGCATTACGAACGTTAACCAGGAGGGGTGAAGCTTCCAGATGAGTACAAGGTAAGGTTCTCCATTTACTAGGATTCAAGGAGGTGATGTCTGCAGCAATAAAGCCTTATCACCAAGTTTTAGAGGGTAAACATTAGACTGGCAATGTCCTGTAAAGCTCTCAAGACTCTATGGGAATCAGCAACTCAAAAGGAGGTATTTCATTCCTTGTATTATTGTTTTCATTTGGTAAAATATGGGGTTTAACTGGAGTATTGCCCCCCTTATAAGGCAACTCCATTTAAACTCTATACATGTACATGAATAACAGATGTAAATGTATATGTATGTATTTTAAGAAGCTCTGCAATAGTAGGATTCCATATAACTTTTTCAAGTGCTCCTTAGTGTTACTTATGTCTCTCCATATTCCCTCTTCTACCTTGCCCTTCCGTCTCTTAGCCCATTTAACCCTTCCTGTTCCATTCACTCCTCCATTTCCACTTTATAACACTGTACTCCATTTCCTGTAAGGTTTCTCCTGCTTCACAACTCTTTCCTAGTTTCCGGACCTATATGAGAATTCTAAATGACACACAAGTATCTAAACATTCAAAGCTAACATCCACATATGAGAAAAAAACATGAACAGTTTATCTATATGGTTCTGGGTTCCCTTGGGAGGATTGCTTCCAGTTCCATCTACTTGTCTGCAAATTTTCATAATTTAATTTTGCTTCATAGCTGAATAATATTCCATTGTGTAAATGAATGCTCCACATTTTCATTATCCATTCATCGGTTGATGGACATCTAGGCTGTTCCCATTTCATAAGTATTATGAATAAACTAGCAATGACTATTGTTAAGAAAGTATTTCTGTAGTAAGATAAGGAGTCCCTTGGGTACATGTGCAAAAGTGATACAGTGGGATCTTCTGGTAAACCTAATCCAAGCTCCATGAAGTAACTCCAAACTGATTTCCATAATGGCTTTGCCAGTTTGCACTCACAGCAGCAGTGAATAAATGTTCCTTCCCCTTTCCCCAAATTCACACTAGCTTCACTTGTCATTTTTGATCCTGTTCCCACACTCAGTATTGTGGGATCTGGAAGGGCCTCGAAGGAAGAAGGGGGGATGATATAATTCTATGTCAATTAGAAATGTTTATAATCATAAATATAGCATATTGAAATATTTCTTAGCCATTTGTATTTTTTATTTTAAGAACCTTTTTTAGTTTCATATCTCAATTTTTAATAGTTGTTTGGGATTTTGTTTTTGTTTCATGGTGTTTAGGTCTTTTGTGTCTTCTTCTTCTCCTCCTCCTCCTCCTCCTCCTCCTCCTCCTCCTCCTCCTCCTCTTCCTTCTTCTTTGTATATTCTGGACACTAAAATTCCAGGAATATAAGTAAAAAAATTTTTCTCATTTTGTAGGTGGCCTTTTTGGTCAATTAATAGATTCCTTTGTAGTACAGAAGCTTTTTAAAAATATTTCACGAAGTTCTTCTTGTTGATATGTCCTGTTCTAAAATACCTTACCTGATCCTATATTCAGAAGAGTACTCTTCACTCTTTCTTGTATACATTTCAGTGTTTTGGGTACATTGAGTTATTTGGTTCGTTTGAAATTTATTTGTGTGCAAAATAAATTAAGGATCAATTTTCATTCATCTGCATATAGATCTGTGTGTTTAATTGTAGTGCCTGTGGAATCTAGAAAACGGGAAGGGACATTATCACAGAGGTCTTAAGGCAGGAGACTAGTAGAACACAAGTTGATATGAACATAAAAAAGAAATATGGGAGAGAAGTTTTAAGTGGGAAGAGGGGAAGGAGGGCAACGGGAAGATGAGGGGAATAGCTAACAATGAACGTGATGAAAAAGTCACATGAAAACCTACTGTTTTATAAAATGTATTTACATATATATTCATTAATATTAATGAATATTAATAGATTAAACTTATCATATACAGAGGACAATACTTCTCCCCTCAGCCAGTTTTCCAAATCAAAAAGCCAATACTAGTGGTGGGATGCCTCCTCTTGAATTTAGTCAGGAGTGTCTCAGACATCTCCATAACAATACAGGCTATTGCGGTTTCCCGTGTTACCCACCAGAACTTGACTGTAGAGCTCTACTGTGGAAGACAACACACACCTTGTCCACAGAACATGGAAGAATCAACTGTGTACTGACTAGGAAGTTTCTTTCCTGCTAGCTATGTAGGCTGCTGAGAGAAAATGTCATCAACAGTTTGACCTGTATATGAACACTATGAGCTGCAATACTGACCAGAATGGGTTCAATAGTGGCATGAATGTTACAGGAATATCCAACTACTTTCTGGTTAGATTTAAGGTCTGCACCACAGGAGGAAACACATGCCTGGTATTTATCTGGCAAAAATTAATCCCTATCTGTATCCTAGTATATGAGTGTACCTCAAACCTTTTCAGAGAAGTTTCTGCAATGAATGTTAATTAACAGGAAATCTCACAACTAGTCAAAGTACAAACAAGTGTCTGTGGTGTTCTCAGCCACAAATGGGACAACTATATTACCCCTTTACCTCTAGGCTCAGGAACTAAAATGGAAGAGAGGGCAGAAAGATTATAAGAGGCAAAGTTCAGGGAAGACTGATGTCTTCGAGACTTGACAGGACCACCATACTCATGAGTTCACAGCAGCTATGGTTGCCTGCACAAAATCAATCTACTTCAATTTCATAGTACAGAGATGATAGGAACTTATGATCTCTCACACCTAACTTAGGAACAATTGACAGTTGATGGTTTGGGAAGTAGAGGATATCAGGTTTTTTAGGGGTACAATCTCTGTCTAGTAGGTGGCCCATGCTCCAATGGGTGAACTGATTCCCCTCAATATGTGGCAGTACAAACTGAACTTCAAAGATTATTTTTAAAAGGACACAAATTTAAAGAGAGGTGGGATGAATCTGGGAAGAGTAGAGGGTGAGAATCAAATCAAAATATATTGTCTGCATGTATAAAATTCTCAATGGAAACATTGCATTAAAGTAGTAGAAATAATTAATTAGAGGGACAAAATTCTAGCATTGATAAAAGAATAGGATGCTCTGATTTTCATAGACTTGTGTTCCATATCTGTGTTAGCTATACATTAATAACAAACATGAGTCAGGTGAATATAGCTTTAGGTCACAATCCCCCAGCCTGTTTATCTTAGTCCAATTTTCATGGTATTACGATTCATTTAAGGAAGTTTCTGTGGAGCAGGTAATCTCTCACTTCCCCTAAGTGTTCAAGTGCTCCAAAATCTTACGCATAATCTCCACATACCCATGCTGGTCAGATCAGTAACCGAAGTTAGGGCATCATCCACAGGAACCCTGGGCTATATACTGAGGTCTGCATTAAAGTCACTACTAAAGTATACTAGTAACAACACAGTTGTCATTCTGGACAATTTAATCTACCATTCAATTAAGCCATGACTTGAGACAATCAATTCTCTTTGTGGTTTTGAATTTATATTGTCTAAGTACAAACTTGCTTTGGAAAACAAAGGCTTGGTTTGGTATTGTATTAGTTACTTTTTTGTTGCTATGAGAAAACACCATGACCAAGGCAATTTATATAAGAAAGTATTTAATTTGACTTAAGGCCCAAGAGAACTGGAATTCATAATGGTGGGGACAGCTTGACAGAACAAGCAGAAAGCTAAGAGCTCACATTCTGAGTCACAAGCATTAAGCAGAGAGACTGAACTGGAAATGGTGTGAAACATTTCATCTCAAAGCCAGTGACATATTTCCTCCAGCAAGCCTACACCTCTCAAACAGAGACTGGGGACATGTTCAAATACCAAGGCCTATGAGGGACATTTCTCATTCAAACCACCAAAAGTGTTTTATTATTTATCAATATCTTTTAATGGTGAATGAAGAAAGAAAATAACAAAAAATGAAATGTGGCATATTTAATTTTTGGCAATAGCTAGAGGCCTCAGGTCAGAGCTGAAAAAGACAGGATTAATGGGGTCTGTTAAAGGCTGATAATTATCTTTGGATTTGTCATTAATATTTTATCTAACCCCATTGAAACAGATATTTGAGAGTTGCTCATATAAAAAATAATATATTACCAGAATTTTTTCCACCAATGCAAAATATAATATTTTTAAATTATCCTAAAATTTTTTGAAGAATTAAGATGCCTAAACAGCCTTCTCTGAAAACAGCAAGCTCTGATCTTATATTGTTTGCTTAGAACTACCTCCCATGCTGTAGAAGACTCAAAACTGAAGTATCTATACCAGTGCTTCTCAACCTGTGGGTTGTGATGTTTTGTGAGGGGGAGGGTTGAAGGACCTTTTCACAGTGGTCACATATCAGATATTTATATTCTCTTTCATAACAGTAGCAAAATGATAGTTATAAAGTAGTAACAAAAATAATTTTATGGCTAAGGGTTGCCACAACATGAGGAACTGCATTAGAGGACTGCAGCATTTGGAAGGCTGAGAAACACTGGTCTAGCCTACTCCATACTCTTTGCACTCTGCTTCCTCGAGTGCACTCTGACCCATGAGGTGCAGCACAGTTTCTCCTATTCTGAAAACCTACACTAACTTCCTTTTCTGGTACCTTCATTGTCATATAGGTAACACATACATGTGTAAGACTGTGGCTGAGCTTGAGGCTTAACAGGCAAAGAAATATCCATTTATAAATAAAACTATCCAGATTGTTTTATTTCCTTTTATGTGAAATCAACTCTAATAGGAAATAGTACTGTTGAGTGAAAAATCCAGGAACAAAACACACACCATTCTCTGAACTAATGAAAGTCTTTTAAATGGGTAATAAGGCATGAGAAGAGAAAAAATTACAACACGGGCCACTGAGCCAACTGATCAAGTTCAGAGTTCTCTCCACGGTAACAGTCAATACCCAGCATGCACTTTGGGGTTGTCAGGCAACGAGAATTTCAGCAAGAGACTTCCTGCTCAAACAAGTTCAATGAAACGAATATGCAACTGAAAGCTGTATCAGTACTATCACGAAGCAAATCACATTCTACAAGGACTGAGCTCTTGCTCAGCTAAATTACAGTCACAGCTTCAAATGTTGGATTACTTTATTGAAATAAACCAAAGAGAAATCAAAGTTATAAATGAAATTTCTTCTTAAAATGTGCTTTAAACAAACTTGGTCTGGAACCAATGCCACCTTTAAAGTATGTCTAGATTTTGGAGATGAAATTATCCTCAACTTCATGATACTGTCAGTCACAGAATATTTCAGCATGCCATTATTATTGTTATTCTTTTACAATCAACAGAAATGACCAGTTAAATTATTTACTTATTGCTGCTGACAGAGGAACCTTCTACCAGGGAATCTATGAACAGGGGAAGCACAGAGTAGTGAACCCTCAAAATAATTGACATGTACAATGACATCTAACTGCTTCAAAGACACAGTAAACATTTTATAAAAATAGGCTACTCCACCATTCTCAGATGCATCTATCTGGGTTTCTAAAGTTATCAGCCACTGTCCAATCTAAAGCTTCTCATAATATAAGCTCCTTTGCTCTAAGCACATTAGTAGAGGCACATCAATTTTACCTTTTCTAGTATCCTTTAAACTACCATAATTTTTTGGCATCTCTGTCACTCGGAACATCACAGTTTCAGGTGCCTAATGTTTGGAATTATCTGTAATTATCTCTTTCAGTACATCTCCACCACTACACAATAGGCTGAATGACACATAACTTTATACTCCTGCTATCACAAAATACCATAGGCTGGGTTCTTTATAGAGAAACTTTTCTCTCAGTATTTCAGAGACTAGAAAGTCTGTAATCAAGGAGCTATCAGAGTTGGCCTGATCTCTAATTCAAAGATAGTGCTTTGTTGGTACATCTTCTAAACAGGAGAGATGTTATAAATTTACACAGCAGTTAGAATTTTGAAAACTTGATGGTTTCCTTCTATCATCATTCAATTTTTAAAAGTATGAAACTAAATGAGTAAATTAATAAGTATTTTAAGTTTATAACCATGTTACTTAAAACTTAAAAATTTATAATTAAATTAAACTACTCTGAATGACAAAGGAAAAAAATTCACTCACAATTATACTTTTTAAAATGCTGCCATTGATGTCTAAATATTTGCTACATCACTTTCATCTAGAAAATACAAAGAAAATAGATATTCTTTTTTGTGACCGAGCCACTTTCATGTCCTTGGGGAATTATGGAAAGGACACGTTAATGTCATGTGAGATGATGAAAAACTGACTCATACCAGCTGAGCTGTGGAAAAAATACACAGTCGTTTCTCTCATATGGAGCCCTTCCTGGGGAGATCTCATGAAATGGCAATGTGTCTTTGCAATTTTGAGAGTCTACTTACCAGAATTCTATATTGTCTTATAATGATTATTTTATTTTACTGTCCTATTTTACTTGCTTTGTTTTAATCTTATTAGGTCAGTTAGACTTCTGTTCCTTAGTAAAGGAATAAGACTTCAATTTTGTGTGTTATATTTTTTAAAAGGAGTGAAAAAAATCAAGCTGCTGGTTTTTGTGATCTGCTGTGCCTGCTGTAGGCACCTGCAGAGGGGCCATGTAGGCTATTAATGAGAACTGTGAAACCAAACTTCCCAGATGAAAGTCACTGCCCATAAAATACTGGGCAATCTATGACCCACTGCCCAATAAACTGAGGATGCTTATGGCATTTATCTCACAAAAGGCAGTAACAATTTAATGGATGATAGTATTGTGCCCGCAATACTGTGTGTGCCCTAATGACTGAGCATTCAATAATAGCATCTTCACTGGGCTGGTGCCCTGCACACTTGGGCTTCTTTAACTCATCAAATGTGACAGGCATATTACTTGGCTGTGGGAATGTGCACACACAATGTTTCATTCAAAGCACTTAACCCATGGGTAATTATGAATTCATGTGTGTGATGATTTGCTCAATTGCCACTCTCCCTCCAGGTATATAACTTGTCAATAATTCTGTCCTGTTTCCACTGCAAACTCAGGACCATATCAGTTCTTACAAAGCTTGCTCAAAAGATGTTTGTTAAGTAAGTAAATCATAAGCCCCAGAGAAGTACTTAGATCAGTGGTTCTCAACCTGTTGGTCAGGACTCCTTTCACAGGGGTCACCTAAGACCATCTACATATTAAGGGATTACAGAATTATGAAGGCTTTTCACCACTAATCTAGATGTCTTTTTAATTTTTGTCATTTTATGTGTATGAGTATTTTGTCTGCATCATATATATCCAAGCACCATATGCATATATTGCTCATAAAAGCAAGAACAGGTTCAGATCCCCTGGAATGGAGTGAGGATTGTTGAGAGCTGCCATGCATGTGCTAAGACTCAAATCTAGGTCCTCTATAAAAGCAGCAAGTGTACTCTTAACAGCTGGGCCTCTCTCCATCCCTCTAAATAAGTTTTTAACCATCATAAAAACTTGAGTTTGCTAAAGTCTCCATGTTTAAAGTTTGCTTCTTATCTTCTGTATTACATTACTATATCAAATCTCAGCTTAGCTTCAAATGTCAGAGATATGCTTTTCCACATTTCTTTTCAAAATGCTCCTTCGGAAACCATATTGCAGAAAACAATCACACCTTTTCAAGGGCTACATGAATATGTGATAGAATCTATAAGATTACCTCATTTGTTTCTTCTTTAGGATTAAAAGTAGCTTGAACAAAGC
This sequence comes from Sigmodon hispidus, assembly GCA_004025045.1. Classification (NCBI taxonomy): domain Eukaryota; kingdom Metazoa; phylum Chordata; class Mammalia; order Rodentia; family Cricetidae; genus Sigmodon; species Sigmodon hispidus. The sequence goes on along the minus strand of PVIH01004914.1, from coordinate 73,255 downwards.
CTAATCAAACTAAACCAGTCAGTAGTACACACTATACTCTCATCACAAAATTTCTTAGTAGGTGATGCAAGCATTTGAAACTTAATGTTTTTCTCTTTAGAAAGTAGAGACAAGACTCCGACACACTCAGTGCACTCTAGTGATGTTATTATTTTTGATTTAGGGAATGTTATTTGAAATGAGAATGTATTTGTGGAGCAAGAAAATAATGTTCTGTAAAGAGCAGATATTTGAATTTTTACTTTACTAACATATCATTACTATTTTCCTATAAGGAAATTAGTACCCTCAGAGGATGATGACCAGATGGCTAATGTTATACAAAATAGTCTGCACTGCTCTGAGAGAGATTTTATGTAACAACATCATTCAATCCCATCATTCAACATGCACTTGAAGGGTCTAGAAAACTGCAAGCCAGAGAGAAAGAAAATGCTTGATAAAAGCTCCAATGAGTTAGTACCTTCAGATCACACCACCTGTACCTGCACTATTCAGATCGTTCAGTACCACAAGTTACTCATGCCCTTCCCTTGCTCTCTTTCTTCCTATGCAGCCTGCAGGATGACAGCAGGACTGTCACCTCAGTCTGCTCAAAATGCAGATCAGATGCTCATGGTTCCACATGCTGCAATGGAATCAATGATTTAGCAAGCTCCCCAGGTGACTGGTATGCACATTAACTTTGAAAAACTCTGCTAAACAGTTATACCCCAAGCCATGAGAATTAAACGGTATTTCAGTGTAAAATGAAATACAATGGTCATGAAAAAGAGATCTTAGTTAAAGCCTAGGCAACACTTTTGTAGGCTTGTGTAGCAAATAGTCAATATACTTTCTTTCTCTCCTGCTCTGCCTCTCAGCAATTTTATGTACTGAATACTCCTGTCCCTGTGTTAGACCTTCTTGGCTCACCTTTTCCTCCAGACATCTCTTGTTTCCTGATCATAGTCTGTAACCTGGCAACACCTCAACTCAATTGCTTCAGGTAGATTTCATTTTTCATGCAGGCATCTCTGTCCTTCCCATGAAAGATGTTTTTATGAACCTGCTTAGTCATTCTGAGATTCTTACTCTTCTAATAAGAGCTCTCTCTTCAGGTTATAACTTTTGGCTAACCATGATAAGAGCTGCAGTCAATGCTGAGTATATTTTGTAAAACCCCTTCAAAGAATGTTGCCAGAAGGACAAACCAGAGTCACCAGTAGCACAACTAGAACTATGCAGGAGCTGGAGCGTCATTTTAACTGGTAAACCATGCAAAGTGGCAGGGTACCATTCTGGTGATGCTGCAGTGTCTGAACTTCTGTCTTGCTGTCAGGCTCACTCTTGAAGTTCTCTTTCCAAAGCTGAGGACTCAAGACATGGGAAACTTACACAAGATGCTGGGGGTAATTGGACAGGACTTCAGTCAACAATCTGCATAAATCTCCACAGTCATCAATATACAGCAGTACGATGAACTTTACGCAACAAACAAGGGTGCCTGAAGGCAGATGTTTCTTAGCTGAGTCTCTAGACATTTTAGAGTACAGCCCAAGGGCACCTTGTTTAAAGTCTTGGGATCCAGTATATTGTAATTCTACACACAGAGGTAGAAAAGTAATATACATACCCACTACACTGATTCAGCTCTGTATTTGATAAGTCCAGAGACTAACAGAATATGAGACACATAATAGTTACATAAAGAGTTGTCATGTAAAAATATATTCCTGATTTTGACACATAATTCATAAGTAATTATATCTATAAGCATATTCTTTCAGAATTAATGTACCATGAGAGGCAATAGCCGGGTTTGAAGAGATGGCCCAGTGGTTGAAAGTGTGTACTGCCTTTCTAGTGTATCTAAGCTCTATTCCTAGGATTCATATCAGGAAATATGTAACTTCAGCTCCAGAGGACCCAGCTTCTTTTTTTGGCCTCTGTGAGCACCTAAATTCATGTGCATATGTGTAGGCAGAAGTTTTCTGTCCCACCTGTAACTCACTGGCAATCACTTCCCAATAACTGACTCAGAGACTTTATATTACTTATAAACTATTTGGCCTATTGCTCGGGCTTATTTCTAACTAGCTTTTATACTTAAATTAACCCATAACTTTTATCTGCTTTTAGTCACATGACCTGGTAACTTTTCTTAGCACAGCATTCTCTTCTTGCTTCCTCGGCATCTAGCTGGTAGCCCCTCACTCTGCCCCTCCTCTTCCCAAAATTCTCCTAGTCTTGTTGCTTCAAATATACTTCCTGCCCACCCACTAGCCAATCAGCGTTTTATTAAACCAATTCAAGTGACAAATCTTTACAGTGTATAAGAGCATTATCCTGCAGCACACATGCAACTAAACAGACATATAATTAAAAATAAAATAAGAATAATAAAAATAAAATTAAAAGTTTAATTAAAAATTAAACTTCTATCTTTTGCTATATACGTGTGAAATATAATACAAAATTGGCAATCAAAAAGGAAATAAGCCCATAATTATTGTTTTTAATGCCTGTTCAAGTTTTCTTTTTGTTGATGTGTTAAAACAATGACTAAAACCAACTTTGTGGAAGAAAGGGTTTATTTCAGCTTACAGGTTACACAGCTGATCCCTCAGTGAGACTAGCCCAGGCGCTGAAGGCAAGAACTTGAAAGCAGGTACTGAAGCAGAGCCCAGGGAAGAATGTCTAGTACTGACTTGTTCTCCTTGCTTGCTCAGCTTCCTTTCCTATACTGGCCTGGCCCACTTACCAAGGGATGGCATTGTCCACCATAACCTGAGACCTCTTATGTCAATGTGAAATTAGGAAAATGCTTCAAAGTCATTGCTACAAACCAGTCACTGGGAGAAATTTCTCAATTGAGATTTCTTCTTCCCACGTCTGAGAAGTTGACAAATGAAGCTAACTGTGACAATAGCCCTGTGTGTCTGACTGAGTTATGTCTCAGTAATTTGAGGTACAGCAATGTAAGCAACAATGATTATTGTACAATCTATGCTGTTTTTCTGGTGCCTTTCAAAAACAATAGCTGATAGTACAAACTTATGTAAAATTTCTTTCTGGGTTATTTCACTCAAAATTCTACCTTAAGTATATGCTTTGCCATTATAAAATAAGCCATTTTTCAGAGACATATTTGGAACATATGGCCTTACTTACATTCATACTATTCCCTGTCTGGTTTCACCTCATACAAATGATCAATTATGATAGACAAGTTTGGTACAACTGGTTTTCCTGCAACAGCCTATGTTTACTCATTTTAATCATGTCTTCCCTCATCAGGGTAGCCAATTGAGTGCCCAGGTGAAACCCCAGTATAGTGAACAAACATTGTAATATGCTACCTTTACAACAAACTCAAATCCCAAAAGTCTGTGACAATATCTATTGTAACCACTACAGCAAAGACAAAAATATGTAGCTGCCTACGCGTGTGCACCTACTTGTGAATGCGTGTATAGTTTAGCAGTTTGTACATCTGCTTACAGGATGTGTTTTTCATTTTCTCACTTTATTGCCTTTTTCTCATTTGGTAGAGATTCCCCACTAGTGTGAGTTATTCTCAAAGACTTCCTGCTGTGTTATTGCTTTTCTCCGTGCCCTCTTAAAAAGCTACTAACAAAACATTATTAAATATAATGGAGGGAACAGAGAAGAATCAGGCAAAATAAGAGCTACTGATTACTTTTAAAATAATCAACATCAACAAGTTTTTGGACTGGCAAATCTCCTTTCTTTTCTTTGCCTAAGAGACCTTTCTAATATGAAAATCTGCTCTCCTGGTGAATCTCGCTGAAAAGAAACTCATAATCTTCAGAAATAAAATGTCATGTCCGTTTGGGGGTGTTGCTTATTTTAGTCCTAAATTACCAAGAATTCCCTCAAATATTACATAGTTATTTGGAGACTTGTGAGTATTAAAATTTATTCTTGAAGGTAAGCCAGACAATAGATAAGAACTCTTGCTGCACTCCAGGGAACTGAGAAAGCTCTGACTGAGCGAAATCCTAAAATAATATGTATTACTGACATAAGAAAACCAAGTCAAAGGTCCCAGAGCTCCAGGCCAGTGGATGAACTGCAAAGCCTTCCTTCTTATAGGGAGACTCAATGGCATGAAAAAGCCTTTTTCCAGTCCAAGTGTAGATGTTGAGATTATGCACAAAAATGTCCACCAAGGCTTTAAACTCCTGAATGTATATGGCCTGAAGATTGTTCTCTTACAGAGACTGCTCTACAGCTATATAATAAACACATTGAGCTTCTGAGGTGTTGAATCTCTCTCCAGCAGAGAACTCAAACCACTTGATCCCAGCTTTTCCTGTGTATCCATCTGTGTCTTTGCTTCATTCCTTTGAAGCCCTGGTCAAGTCCATCCCTGGAAGCTGTACATGGAAACAGCAATTCAAAGACACAGCATCTGAGTTGGATCAGCAGAACCCATGTCAATGAAAGGAGAGTACCAACTCCACAAAGTTGTCTTCTTAAATGTGCTGTGGCATGTTCATCTCACATACATACTCCTGTCCCACCTCTAACTTTAAAAAACAAAAGCCTAATTTCTATTATTTGGTTTTGAAAAACATTAAAATAAAAACCAAAAATGCTTAAAACTAATAATCAAGGAACCACTTCCAAGCCTGATTAAATACAATACTTCATCTACTCTACAACCTGCATCCATGTTGTCAGAAAAAGATGTAATTGTGTTGATTTATTTCATTTTAAAAACACTAATTTGCTAGCAAGGCTGACCAGTTCATTTGCTCCCAAGATCCAACTCCATCTTTCCTACTCAACAATATAACTTTCTCAACCCCTCAACATTATTAATATTTCTAGCCATTGTTGATGTGCAGAATTTCCATTATCTAACAAAAAGATTTAAGTTCTCATTCTAATTGTAACGCTACATCAATATCTCCAAGAAAAGTATACATGAGAATATTTATTCCTCCAATTTTATCTCTTTCTGGTTTTGCTTTCACTCCCTCCAAATAACACTTTACCTACTTCTCTATCAAAATTAGAGATTTATCTAGACACACTCTCTAAAGGTGACCACAAACCTCATACACACTTTCTCAGCTTCTTAAGAAATCCTAAATCCATTCTTCATTTGATTTCTACAATATCATACATCTCCAACTGCCATATTATCTAGTTCCTTTCCTGGCTAAACCTTTTCTGGTGAGTTCCCCCAGTCTTACTTGTCCTGAAATTTTTCTTTCCCATTATGTGTCTACAAATCTATTTATCTCCAATTGTCTGCCATGATTCTTGTTCAAATCAGAACATACTATTTCCTAGAGAGAAACACCATATCTAGGTTGTTCCATGAAAGACTCTGACTCAAGTTACTTGCCTATTGTGGTTTTCTTAGAGTTAATAGCTCATATTGCCCTCTTCTTGGGGCATAAGCAGATAAAAAGGTTACCATCTTCAGTATTACCACAGAGGTAAGGAATATAGTAAATTGTAAATTAATTATGCAAGTATCCCTCTAAAGGCAACACATAGCCTTTTCATTTGAGTTTACTTAGTTTGGCAATTAAAATAGCTACCCTCAACAGTAAAGTACAATTTCTGCACAAATTACAAGGGTAAATGGAAATATTTGATGAATAGCACTAATTGATTATCAAATCTCTCAGATTTTTAACTTTTGTGTATGTTTCCTCTAAACTCTAGATTTGAATATGCAATGATGTGCTCAACATCTCCACTCAGATAGCTTATGAAGACTCAGAATAAATGCTCTGAAAATTCAACCACTACTCCAGACTAACTCCTCTTCTTTCATGGTTTCTGAATCTCCTTATGTGACAGCTCTTTGAGGTCCACATGCATATTTCATAAATTTCTTGATGTATATATGGAACCAAACAGTGTTTTAGGAAATGTAGCTTGAACAATTGAATTGATAAATAAATCTTGAGAATTTGTCTTAGTTCATGCAAATTTCCTTAGATACTTTTAAAGGGATAAAATAAATTAGACAAATTACTCAAAGTGGGGGGTTCTATCTGGATGAATATAGTGATCAATACCATATCACTTAGATACTTGTGGCTAATATTGTATTATTGTATTAAGTTCCCTCCTCTTTGCCTCTTCTACCTACAGTGAGTCCACTGTGGTGAAAGGGGCAATGTTTCTTTTCTCTGTCATTGTGAGCCTTATTACAAAGTTTTTACCTTCACTGCCTGGGTCCTCTTGTCTTAGTCACATGTGCACTCACCCTCTACCTATGACCACAAACTATCCAGGCAGCTGTAGAATACATCATGCCTTTTAAACAGGTTGCTCAGTGATTTTCATTCTATATTTCCCAAGGCTACCTACTATATACAAGTTAAGAGTGTTTCTATTGCAGAATTAACTGTATTTGCTTCTGAATTAGATTCATTTTTGTCTCATCAAGCCTCTCAAGTCATCATCTCCTTACTCATTACCCAAATGACATTCCAGGTGTGGAAGTTTGCTTCCTACAGGCCGGAACTTTTGATAAAACTGTCTGTGAATTATGTTATTTTCTGAATCTAGCGGATGAGACAAGACAGATGTCAGCTGGAATGTGACAGTTGCAAACCCAGGAGCCCTAAATCAACTCTAAATACAGAAACACAACAGCCCAAACTACAGGTGCTATTCCCATCCATCTACCAAACATATCTGCTTCTCCTTTTTAAATGATAGATTTATATCTAAATTCTATTCTGCCACAGCAACTTCTCCTGCCGTGGTGATTAAATCAACGGGTGTGTGAAAAGTGCTTAGTACACTAAAGCTCAGTTTATATTTGGATGTTATTTTCTTTTCCTTGGGATTGATAATTACTTAATAGTCTATGTAAATACACTCCATTCAGTTATAAATGATATCCATTCTTCACATGGTTTGCCCCTAACATTTTATATCTTTGATTCATTAGAAAATTAAGATTTACGGTTGGCTTTGGTAGTCAACAACTTTAATCACAAAAGTTGAGTGTCAGAAGCAGAGGGATAACTGAGTTCCAGGCCATCTTGGTTTTCTTAGAGAATTCTAGGACAGACAGAGCTGCATAGTAAATCCCTGGCTCAATAATAATGATAATAATAAATTAAATTCACAATGAAATTGTTGTCATGCACATGTTAAGACACATAAGTATATATGAGACATAAATAATTAGGTTCCAAGATTCTCACATAGCCAACAGTCCTGCACATAACCTGAACAAACTGAGTCACCTCATAAACCACCCGCAAAGGGAATGTCTGCCTTGAAGGAAGTAGTCAGATGCAACAGTTGGAAACCATAATTGCTGTGAATCACAGTACAAAGGTGGTTTGAAGGTCATACATAAGTCTTCCATTTTAAGAAAGGTAGTGAGAACATGAGGGAAAGGGATTATCCTTCTGGAAAGGGGATGAAGTGGGAAAACAATGAAAAAGATATCTTAATGAGCAAAGACATCATGAGGTTAGGAAGAAACCTGGTGTTATGGAAGTTCTCAGGATCCACAAAGATGACAGCATCTCAGACTACTAGCAGTAGCAGAGAGGATGCCTCAAACTGGCTTACCCAGATGATCAGATCGGTGAATACCCTAACTGTCATCAGAGAGCCTTCATCCAGTAACTGACCATAGCAGCAGCAGAGATCCACAGCCAAGCCACAGGCCAAGCTCCAGGTGTCCAGTAGATGAGAGGGAAGAAGAATTATGTGAGCTAGGGAGAGGTAGGGGCTTCAAGATCATGATGGGAAAATCTACAGAGACAACTGAACCAATTTAGTTGGAACTCGAAAACTTTAGACAGCTATGGAGCCTGCATGAGACTAGACTAGGCCCTCTACAAAAGGGAGACAATTGTGTAGCTTAGATTGTTTGAGGGGCCTGAGGCAGTAGGATCAGAATTTATCCCTGGTGCATGAGCTGGTTCTGTGGAGCCCATTACCTAGAGTGGGACACCTTGCTCAACCTTGATGCAGGGGTAAGAATCCTGAACCTGTCTCAACTGAATGTACCAGGCTTTGCGGACTCCCTATGGGAGGCCTTACCTTTTTGGAGGAGGGGATCAGGGTGGGTCGATGGGAGGAAGGCTGGAGAAGAGCAGAAAGGGCATGAAATGGGAAATCTGTAGTTGGTATGTATAATAAACTTTAAAACCTCTTGAATTAAAAAAAAAAAGACTACAATTCTGAGGGTGAAAGGGGGGGAGGCTCACACAGATGGAGGTGTAGTTCTAAAATTAGAGCTAAAAAACAAAAACCTTGGCCTTCTCACATCTGTAGACTTAAGTGTGATACAGTCTCAGGGCCATCAGAATGCCTCTTCAAACTTCAAGGTTTCCAGTTGCTGTGTCTGTGTTGAAGTTTCTCTGAATTTATTTTCACAGAGTCACTTCATTTACTTCAGGAGGCACTCTGATGTCATACATAACTATACTATTTCTAGCCATCTTCAAAAATTCTAAACAGTCAACGTTTCTCTTTCCCTATAGTGGGTTTTCTTGAATTCTTAGAAAATAAATAGACATGTACATTTACGGAGCCTCTGTTGTCCTGACAGTTTCAAGGGTCTCACAGATGCTATTCCCCAAAGACTCCTAGAAAAAGAACAGCCCCTCACAGCCTCCCACTGAATGTCCTAGGTCGGAGAATGGAGTCAATTTTATAAACCAGACAATACTTTGAAACCAAATGTTACAATTTAGGAATGCTGTCTTTGCTTTATTTATAAATTTATTTATAATTTATAAATTATAAAAAAAATTTAATTACCAAATGAGTTGCTGTTTTCATTTGTAGTTAGACCACAAGGCCATTCCTTCCTTCATGAATTCATTTGTTTTTATTATCATTGCATCACTTTTACATAATAGTAATTAGCAGTTCCTATTATTGTGACGCTTTCCACACTTTAAACAAGTCTCCTTCATAACACTCCTGAGAGGGCAATAAGCTTATTATCTTTTTATGGCTAATCAAGCCAGAATAGAACCATTAAATAGCTTTCTCTATGTGGTGGTGAAAGCTGATGGAGACGTTAAATTGATGGCTCCCTCTACTATGATCATCAAACCACACCTGACTCCTTTAGGAAAGTTAGCAGAATTAAACTGATTTGGCAAGTCACTTACTCATATCCAGCGATACAATGGATTTGCATGGTATATGAACAAAGTCATCTTTGAACAGGAATTCACACAAATTCATGTCTCAGTCCTTAGTATATTAATAGTAGAATATAATTAATATTATATCAAATTCCCATAAATGATCTCCATTTTACCATAAGTAAAGTATTTACTCATAACATTCTACTGTTGAACTTCTGAGTGGGTTTAAGCCTCAAGACCAGGGTGGCCCCTTGTGGTGAACTCTTTTGTTTAGCTTCAAGTTTTCAACAGGTACAAGTCAAATGTATCACTGATTATTTATTATAATAACTACTTCATAAATGAAAAGTTTACTATTGTTACTGTTCAAAACATGTAATTCTTTATGGTTGGAAATTACACATTGTAAAAGAAGACAATGTAAAATTGTTGACAGGATGGAAACAAACTATATGTGTACATATGCATACATACATATGTATTATCTGACTAGTTCTAAAATGGCATGCAAAGGTGGTTTGTTCCTTTATAAATAATTATGAGTGTTAATAATATAGTAATGGGCATCCTAAGATAGCCACTCAAGAATTAACTACTACCAAGCAATCATCTTTGTAAGCAGTATCTTGACTTAGAAGCTATTTAAAAAGTAAGCATGGAGGCCAGGGAGATAGTCATGCTAATTAACTCACTGTGCCTGTAACAAATTAATTTTGAGTGAGGAATAGGTAACCAGAGAAAAAGGCCAAAGTCCCATATCCATATGCAACATAAATACTCTCACAAGTCCTTTGGCCTTTAGAATAAAACAGTCAACTTGGAGTGTCTTAGACCTTTGTTTCCAAATCATCTTCTATCTATATTACTCTAAGGGATGCTTAGACACTGACAGCTTGCTAATGTTACTTACAGTTCCATTTTGAATCTCTGCATGCCAATAGGAACATTTGTTAACTGTAGATGGCAGCATTGACAGGTTATCATAGACTATCCCCAACTAGCTCTGCCCTCAGAAAGCTAATCTAAGATGGGTCTCTGGGCAGTTCTTCCCATTAGCCAAACTTCCATTTAAAACATGCTTCTGACAGAACTTCATTGGACAGGTCCTGCTCAAGGCACTTTACTATCATCTTTAGTCATATCATTGTGACATGAGCCCACTGCACACTTGATACTACTTTATAAAACGTATTTTTATCATTCTAATAATGTTCCATGGCTTGAGTATGTTGTCTTTTTATTTTTGCTCTAAGGTTTTTAGCTTTCTCCTTGATCCATTTTTTTTAATTGTCCAATTCCCATATATATATATATATATATTTACTTTCTGTTTTTGATATTCAGCTTTAATATATGGTAATCAGATAGAATACAGAGAAGTATTTTGATTTTCTTGTTTTTGTTAAGATTTGTTTCATGTCTGAGTGTGTGCTCAATTTTGTAGAAACTTCCATGAGCTTTTAGTGAGAAGAAGGCATAGTCTTTTGTGTTTGGGTGTAATGTTCTTTAAATATCTGTTAGGTCCATTTGGTTTATGACATCATTTAGTGCCAGCATATCTCTAACTTTTGTCTGGATAGCCATCTAATGGAAAAATGAAAGGCTGGGGTTACCCACTATGTGAGAATCATATGTGATTATAATGGTAGTAATAGTAATGTGTGTGTGTGTGTGTGTGTGTGTGTGTGTGTGTGTGTGTGTGTGTGTGAATTTGGGTACTTTTGTGTTTGGTGCATAAATATTTAAAATTTCACTATTCTCTTGGTGGATTTTTCCTTTGGTGAGTGTATAGTGTTCTTCTCCACTCCATATTGTCTCACTAGTTTTGGTTTAAAGATATTAAGATGGCTACCCCTGCTTGCTTCTTGGGTTCATTGGCTTGGAATACCCTTTTCCATCCTTTTCCCCTGAAATAATGTCTTCTTGTAAAAGAAATGGTGAGAGGTGATTCTTGGATACAACTGAAAGATTCTGTTTTCTAATTCAAGCTGTTAGTCTGGGTTTTTACTGGGGAATAGAGACCATTAATCTTAAAAGATATAAATGATCAGTGTTTATTCTTATTATTTTGTATTTATAGTATACACCCCTCCATCTTTTGATTTATTGTACTGGGATTATTCATTATTTGTGTTTTCTTGGGTGTGGGTAATATCTTCTGAATTTTTCCTTATAGTTTATTCATTAGAATTGTATTCATATATTCTTAAATTAATAGATACATAAAATGGTTTTTCCTTTTATGACAACTGTGATTGATAGTTTTGCTGAGGATAGTAGTCTGAGCTGGGATCTGTGCTCTCAGTGTTTTTCTAATGAGTCTATCTTTATATGTGACTTGGTCTTTTGCCCTTGAGGCTTTAATATCCTTTCTTTGTTCTGCACATTTAGTGTTTTGACTGCTATGTATCCTTGGGAATTTCTGGTCCTGTTTATTTGGTGTTCTGTATGCTTATTGATTCATAGGCACCACCTTCTTTAGATTGGAGAATATTTCTATGATTTTGTTGAAAATATTTCCTGTGTCTTTGACCTTTGTTTCCAAATCATCGTCTATCTATATTACTTAAATATTAAGTTTATTCATAGTGTCCAAGCTTTCCTGTATGTTTTGTGCCTTTAAAAATATTATTTTCTTTGACTGAGATATCTATTTTTCTTACCTTGTCTTCAACACCTGAGACTCTCTCTTCTAATCTGTTGATGAGGCTTACTTCAGAGCTTTTAATTTGGCACCCTAACATTTACATTTTCCTTTTTTTTTAAACCAAACAACTTTATTTGACAAAAGACGAAAACCAGTTATTTACAGTAGTTGTTTTGCTAAAATATTGTTCAATGGAACAACCATGCCTTTTCAGATTTATTTTACAAGCAACCTAAGTAGACTGCCCCACCCCTTAGACATCCCATTTTATTCCAGGAGGGGGAATGCCAGAATATGTCAGCAGCATGGCTCTGTCCCTCCTCCCTTGCTCAGTGCACGGTGGGGGAGAAAACTCCCGCTCACCCCAGTAGCATCCCCTACTGTAGGCACCCTGCAGCCATCAGGGGATGTAGGCTCACAGACAGTTGGGGTAGAAGTGGGCAAACAGCACATTCTAAAAAGCTGCCCTGTTAATCCTTCCCCAGTAGTGCCTTGAGGGGATGAGGATGCTGGATTCCCTGGAGGAAGGTGGGAAATCCAGCCTAGAAAAGCAATCCCCTACAGACAGCAAATCTCTCAGGTCCCACTTGCACAGCAAGGGATGGGTCTCTAGAAAGGCCAGAGTGGTGTATCTCTCTCTGGGACAGGCACTCCAAGTCAGTGAACACCCAGGAGCCCCTTTTCTGTTTACAACCTAGTAAACATCAGGAAATTATAGTCAGGGCTCCTCAAATCTTCTGGTTATTCCGAACACAAATAATTTGATTAATAAAAACCTAGGATTAGTGTTTCTTAGGATATATAAAGATGGGGGTGTACTGTTGCTGAAAACTAACAAAACAGCAAAGTAGAAAAGTGTGTGTGTGGAGATCACCAAGTGTGATCTGTTTCCCTGGGAAATTTAGGCAGGCCCTTGCAATTCCAACTTGAAGGGAGGTAACACAGACAGAGCTCCTAAGTGTTGGGCCTGTCCATAACCACACTACTAACCCCTTTCCCCCAGAAAGGTTCCAGCTACCTTTGTGGAACAAGCGGCATGTTTAAAGGGCCTCCTGACCAGCAGATGGCTCACTTTTCCCAAAGTAGGAGATGCTGGTGCTTCTGATGTCTGCCCAAGCTCCTGAATAAATCCAAATGGGCTACAAAAAAAAAAAAAAAAAAAAAAAAAAAAAAAAAAAAAAAAAAAAAAAAAAAAAAAAAAAAAAAAAAAAAAAAAAAAAAAAAAAAAAAAAAAAAAAAAAAAAAAAAAAAAAAAAAAAAAAAAAAAAAAAAAAAAAAAAAAAAAAAAAAAGAGGGGAATGACACCCAAAAGAGAGAGAACAAAAACTGTTTTTGTCTAGCTTAACCACCCCAAAATACAATAAAACAAATATGTCTCTGGTTTTATCATCCATCTCTGCTGTGTCTAAATGGCTGTCTGGTTCAGTTGGACTTGGCAGTGGCTTTATCCCATTCTGTGCCTGGTGCAAATAATCCAACACCTGTAGATATTTTTCTTCTGCCTTTTACAATAGAGCAATCCAAACCAAGAATCAAACAACCACTTCCAGTTGGAATTCAGCATGACTGCAGAGATTGTGCTAGTCCCTTATACAATCATCCCTGGTGTGGCAATAGATAACCCCATTTATAAAGCTCCATTGCATAAGGTGCTCTCTCTCCACACCCATGCTTCTTTCTGGGGTACCTACTGCCATTAACACAAACCACAGCAAAAGGAAAATAAACAATTTAGCAAAAATCTAAACATTCAACTGGAGTCGGTTCTGTGACATCTGCTGGGCCTTTTCCTTTGTCCTCTGAGTAAGTTGGAATGAGCACACCTGGCTTGACCAAAAAGGCACAGCTTAGAGACAAGCTTGGACCCAGCAGGCCTGCCTAGGAAAGCAGGCTGGAGTGCAGGTGTCCCAGGGCGCTCTGGAGGAGAAGCAGCAGCAGCAACACCAAGCTTAGCTCTTGTGCCTTGGTCTCCTCAGAGACCAAGCTTGAAGGAATGCAGTCAGCAGAGTACAGGGCCCCCAAACAGTGCAAGACACCAGCTGCTGTCTTTCTGCTAAGGACCTCTGAACAGAGATGATCCCGATACTTGGCAGTGATCCGTAGATAACCCCTGTATGAAAGGGAAGTGAACCAGGAACCTGGGACAGCTGGCCTGAACCTCAAGTGGCCGGGTAGCAGGTGCCTACCTTGGCATTTTCTGAGACTAGAGGGAGGGAGTGTGTAGTAATGGGGGTGCTGGATCCTGCTGCTTCTGAAGCTCCATCTCAGCAGCCCTCTGCAGTGCCACCTCCACCAGCAACTGGAAGCTGCTGAAGTCTTCCTTGTCCTGCTCTGGGGGTGTAGGTAGCGGAGTATTGAAGAGTCCACCTGTGGGGCTTCCAGCCTCAGCCCTAGTCAGCAGGGTGAGTGTGCTCCCAGGGGTCACCGGGGCCTTAGGGGATTCCAGCTCCATCTGTGAGGAGGAGGCTGCTGGCTTTTCACCTTGGTTCGAGTGGAGAGGCATGGAGCACACAGACAAGGAGAGAACGTTGGGGGCTGGTACAGACACGGCCAGCAGGGAGGGGCTGCTGCCCCTGGGGAGAGCCACATCAGAGGCCTTACCCCCACGCTAGGAAATGGTGAACTGATTAGGGTCTTTGCCATCCTTCCAAAGCATGTCTGGGAGAAGGCAACGCCTGCATTGATGAACCAGTTACATATCTGTAGCACGGAGAGGATGGTCTGTCCTGAGAGACTCAGCTTCTCCTGCTCTGAGGGGTAGGTGTTGTAGCGATGTAGATACAGCCAGTCCCGGAGGAGGATTTTTACTGACTCTTTGGGCAGGTTCCCCCAGCGTTTCCTCTTGCCGGCCAGTGACAGAAGGCCTTCATCCTCACCTAGATCACTGTCCGACATGGTGGCTAGGGGCTAGGCTGGACCTCTGGGGAGCGTGTCCATTCCGAGGCAGGAAAAGTTTGGTTCCCAGCCCCTTCCTTCCCCGGTACTCTGGGTAGGCTGACTCTTGGGGCGCGGGCGGCACCCTAACATTTTCATGTCCTGTGTTATTTAAGTTTGTATTTCTTTAGTGATTTTGCTTCTTGTTAAATTCTACTTGCATGTGCCGAATTGTTTTCATTATTTCATTGAGATGTGTTGTTATGGACTTCATTAAGGGTTTCATTCACATTCTTTTTATGGTCCTTGAACATGTTCACAGCTGCTATTTTGAGAGTATTGTCTTGTGATTCCACTCTATTTCATTTCTCAGGGCCCACTGCAATAAGGTTACTGGCTTCTGGGAAGATCATACTGTTTTGGTTATTCCTGTTTGTGTTTTTGTGCTGGGATCCAGGTTTCTGGAGTGGTGATGTTTGAGGTGTTTCTTGGTGTCAGTATTTGTTTGGTCTTGTCTTTGTTGAGGGGTGTTTCATTCTTTGTTTGCTGTTGATCTCTCTGTATCTTTGACAAGTATGGTAGCTGTAGAGTCCTGATAGAGAGTGCTGAGTCCCAGTCCAGTGTGGCTACTGAGGGTCCCTGGTAGAAATTATGTTTTGGATTGCTGGCTGACCCAAAGGAATTGAGATTGGCTAGAAGAAAACACTTAGTGAGCATGCAGGAAAGAGCTATCCTGAGTCCACAAGAGGTGGAGTACCCAGGGAGTAGAGATAGGATGGGAGAAGAGGATCCTGCAGGCAGTTTACAGTAAGATTATTTCTTTTCTTCCTTCCTTCCTTCATTCCCTTTCCTCCATCTCTTCCTCCTTTGTTCTCTCTCTCTCTCTCTCTCTCTCTCTCTCTCTCTCTCTCTCTCACACACACACACACACACACACACACATTAGAAAAACTTTCTAGACTTTAGAATAAAAAATCACATAAGTAAACCCTACTAATAATATATGATTGTTTACCCATATTCAGTCTTTTATAATTACTATGGCAACTATAAATGTCTCAGGGGAAGTTTCTCCTCAGTTGTTTGTTATAGAGCACTGGTTCTCAGCCTTCATAATGCTGTAACCCTTTAATACAGTGTTTCATGTTGTAGTGACCCAGCCATAAAATTATTTTTATTGCTACATCATAACTTTAATTTTGCTATTGTTATGAATCATAATGTAAATATTTGAGATGTAGGATATCTAATATATGACCCCTGTGAAAGAGTCATTTGACCCCTCAAAGTAGTCAAAACCCACAAGTTGAGAATCACTGGTTTAGTGGCTCTGGCTTTTCTCTTGGGATCTTAATATGTTAAAACACATAGCCAAAAGTGGCTGATAAATTCTCAACTTAGAGTTCTATGAATGAGATGTATCCATGCCAACATTTAATGTTTGTGGATCAAAGATACATTGAAAATCAATATTAAGTTAATATGTGAATAGTATGTTCTTTCAGAGTAAAAACTGTGGTTTGGAAATCTTGACTTGAGACTTCTTAGGCAAATTTCTTACCTTAGTTAGACACTGTGCTCTTGCTATTCAGCTAAAGTAGCTCCTCACAAGGAGTGGCTGCAAGAAGTATACCTGATCTCTATGAAGTGTTTCATCCTGTGTTTGGTATATAGTAGGCATTTTAAAAATTATTTTCTTATTTTACATATATAAAGTTTTTGTCTAGAAGTATATCTGTGCACCACAGGTGTTCCTAGTGTCCTTGAATGTCAGAAGAGGGTGTCAAATGTGCTGGAACAGAAGTTACTTAGAGTGCAGTGTGGTTCACAGAGATACAGGAGACTAAGATAGCCCCCAAATTTTATTATTGCACCTATCCTTTGACTCCTAAATATCTTATGAAATCTAATTTTTATTTAATTAAGAAAAAAACCTTCATTTTTGTTGTCACTAGTGTATTCGTTCACATGATAGACATACACAATATTACTGGGTGGTAGTGGTGCATACCTTTAGTTTTAGCACTTGGAAGGCAGAGACAGCAGATTTCTGTGAGTCTGAGACCATCTTTGACTACAGCAAGGGTTCCAGGGCAGCCAGGACTATTACACAGAGAAAATCTAAAAGATATATTGATTAATTTCTTGATATATATAACCTATCAAAGTAAATCAAGATTAAATGAGCAATTTAAACAAACCCATAATCCCTAGCTAAATATAAGCAGTAATTAAAAGTATTCCAACCAAGAATACCCCAGAGCCAGATGCATTCAGCACAGAATTCTGCTAGACTTTCAAAGAAAATTAATACCAATACTTCTCAAATTATCTCACAAAAATATCAGCTTAAGGAACACTTCCTAATTCTTTTTATGAAGCCACTATTTCCCTGATATTGAAGTCATACATAAACCTAACAAAATAAAAAAAATATAGATTAAGTTCCCTTATGAACATAAAACAAGTATTCTCAATAAAATACTTACAAATGAAACCTACAACACATTAAAAAAATCAACTATGATCAAACTGTCTTCATCCCAGAGATGCAGGGATGGTTCACATAAACACACTGAAAACAAAACCACATGATCATCTTATTATATGCAGAAAATACCTGTGATAAAATTCAACACTTCTTCATGGTGAAAGTCATAGAGAAATTAGGTATACAATGGACATACCTCAAATAAAGGTAATTTACAGCAAGTCCACAGCTAACATCAACCTAAGTAAGGAGAAACTCAAAGAATTTCTACTAAAGACAGAAACAAGACAAGAATGTCTGCTCTCTGTTCAATAGAGTAGGTTCAGTAGCTTAAAGTCTTAGCAATAACTAAAAGAGATCAAAGGAATACAAATAGGAAAGGAAGAAGTCAAAATATCTTTATTTGCAGACAATATGATGCAGAAGTGGCCTTAAGAATTCCACCAGGGAACTCCTATGCCTGATAAACTTTTTCAGAAAAGTAGCAGGATACAAAATGAATGTACAAAAATTGGTAGCATTCCTATGTACAACTGAGAGACTAAAAATAAAATAAGAAAAATAGTATCATTCACAGTATCTCAAAAAATATGCTAGAATAGTTCTAACCAAGCAAGCAAAAGACTTTCATAATAAAAACTTTAAAACAACATAGGAAGAAATTAAAGAAAGTATCACAAGATAAAAAGTTCCCCCATGCTCATAGATTGGCAAGATTAATATTGGAAAAGTTCCATCCCACCAAAACAATCTACCGATTCAATGCAATCACCATCAAATTTTAATAGTCATTTATAGAAATAAAAAGAAATTCTCAATTTCATGTGGAAACAAAAAAATTCCAGGGTAGCTATACCAATCCTGAAAAACAATAAATAAATAAATAAATAAATAAATAAATAAATTTCAGAAGCTACTGGAGGCATTATCATCCCTTCTTTCAAGTTGTTCTACAGACTTATAGTTAAAAATCATGTGGTGTTAGCATAAAAACAGACATAGTGATTAATGGAATTGAAATGAAATTCCAAACATAAGTTGATTGATTTTTTTAAAATAAAGAATTCAAAATACAAACTGGAGAAAATCTAGCATCTTCAACAAATAGGACTGATCAAACTAGATGTCTGTATGTCTAAGAACACAAATAGATCGATGCATCTCCCCCTTCACAAAACAAACTCCAAATAGACTGAAGAACTCAACATAAAACCAGACACATTGAACCAGACAGAAAAGAAAGTGAGGAACAGCCTTAAACTCATTGACACAAAAAAGGATCTTCTGAATAGCACACATTATGTATCTAAATAGAGAGTTAATATCTAAAATATATAAGAAACCAAAAACACTAAACCTCAAGAAAATAAATAACCCAAATAGAAAATGAGGTACAGAACTAAGCTGAGAGTTCTTAAAAGTACAGGTAGTAGAGAAATCTTTTTAAAAATGCTCAACATCCTCAGCTGTTGGGGAAATACAAATCAAAACTACTTTGAGATTTTATCTTATACCAGACTGAATCACCAAGGTCAATAAAACAAATGACAGCACATAGTGAAGATGACACATGGAAATGGGAACACTTATTCATTGCTGGTGGGAGTGCAAACTTGTACAGACACTGTAGAAATGAGTGTGGCAATTCCTTAGAAAGCTTGGAATCTATCTACCTCAAGATGAAGCTATACACCCTTAGAAATATACACAAAGAAACTCTACACAGTACTAAAGAGATAGTTTCTCATCCATGTTTGTTGCTGCTTTATCCATAATAACCAGAAATTGAAGACATCCTAGATGCCCATCTACTGATGAATGGAATGAAATGATAATGAAAATATGGTACATTTAAACAATGGGATATTATTTCAGTTTTAAGAAATATGAAATTTACAGGTAAATATATAGAGGTAGAAACAGTCATTCTGAGATCAGTACTGCATTCAGCCCCATGAAGGAAGCTCTTCTTAGAGTATATGAAAACTAACACAGAGACCCACTACTGGATGATGTGTAGAGAGTGAGAGATTTTGCCATACTCTGTCCTGTGACTCAAGAGGACTTTTCTATACAGAAAAGAAGGCAGAAAGACTGTAAGAGCCATAGGTGATGGATGAATCTAAGGAAATAGTGTCTTCCAGACTCAAGACTGTACACATATGAACTCACTGACACTGTGGCAGCATAAATAGAATGTGCACACAGTTCAAGCCAGATGGTGTTTTAGCACTAGGAGGGAGAAGTAGACACATGCTTCCACCCCTAACTAAAAAGATATCTGCCATTGGATACCCATCGACAAAAGGAAAATCAGTTTTCTTCAATGCAGTCTCACTACCACATACAAAGAAATAAATGGGCAACATAAAAATTTAAATAAAAAAAATTTTCAATTGTATTTTTGTAGACTTTTTGTCTCATTTTGCTTTGGACATTTCTTTTTCTTGTTGGCCTTTCACATATTTATTTTGATTTCTTTGTGGGGTTGTTTCTTGGGATTCTGGGAGTTTGAGTGGCTTTGATTTTGTTTTCTTATTAGAAGAGAAAGAAGGAGAACACAGTTGGGGAGAGAGGGAGTTGGGGGAAGGGAAATTCTATAAAGAATTGGTGGTGGGCAAAGCTTAATCAAAATATATTATATGGAAAATATTTTCAAGAAAAAATAAAAAACAGAAGAAAATTATTTCATGTCTTATTAAGTCCAAAGATGTTCCTAAGTGAACCCCTTCAAGTGAGTCTCAAATTGATCGTGTGTGTTAATGAGGTTATCCTTTCTCAGCTCTATAAATTTCAGTTAGCAACAACTCTACCAGAAGTCTTTCAAGTACATTATTCAGTAGATTATACGATTATTAAAGTGTGGCTTTTTGTGGTATTTAATGAACTGTTTTAATCTTGGCTAAGATGTTGTCAGATGTCAGTCATCATTTTATTAGTGTATCTGGACCACAGTATATAATAAATTGCTCTGAAAACTTCTTAGATCAAGAGAGGGGCAGAAATAGCCAGTTATTACGGAAAAAGACCATCCAAGATGATGGGTCAGGCTGAGAAGATGGTGATAGTAAGAATGACTACAGATTTGCAGATGGGCATGACAGTCACATCAGGAGGAGAACCTTGATAGTGGTCATTGTTATTTATGCATTATGCAACATGGAGAGGAATTCTAATAGTGTGCCTTTGTAGTCATTGTGACTTATATACAATGTGACATGGAAGGGAACCCTGATAATGGGTCTTTGTAATCACTGTGACTTGTACATGATGTGACATGGTGAGGACTTTTACATACTAGACACAAGCCAGCAGTGTGCAAAGCATATTTCCTAACCAACTTGCACTTAAAAATTAATTTTGGAAAGACCTAAATGAAGGGAAGATAGTGGAACATAGATGGTATGGATAAGGAGAAAAAAGGAATAATTTGGTGTGGTTTATGTAGGGGAAGATAGGGTAGAGACGTGAGAGGGTAGGGGATGGAATAAGTAACACTAATGATATCTGAACAGACATATGAAAACCTATTATTTTATAAACCTCAGATACACATACAAGAGAGTATTTTTTTTACTTTTTAAATTTTTATTCTTTATTTATTCTTTGTATCTTTCACATCATGCCTCCCAATACCACTCATCTCCTTTCCTACCCCAAAAGAAAATTTAAGAGAAAAAGAGGAGGGGGGGAAATATCATCATTGAAGCTGTTCAGCATTGGTCAGACCACCAGTACTCCCTTGTCTTAGTCACCAGGATGGGCTCTCCAGCATTGCTCTGGCAATGTTCATCTCTTTCTACAATAAGCAAGAGGTGAGGTCAGTTTTCTGGATTAGCTTTCATATCCTCAGGGTTGGCTCTCTCACACCTACGCTTTCAAAACCAGCTCTGCTGTGTTGCCTAGGTGAGGCTGTAAGTATTTGCATTTGGAAGAACTCCTTAGCAAGCTTCCAAGAGCCATATTAGGTTTAGTAAAGGAACAGGTCAGGGAAGGGAAAGAAGGAGAGAGAGAGAGGGTAAGGAGCTGAGTAGGAGAGAAAAGAGAAGGTCTCCCCCATGATTGGGGCTTTTAAAGGTAGACACGCCCTAGATGTAGATGTCAGAGGGTCCTCAGAGCTTCTGCAGGTGAGGGCATGGCCACAACAATCTAAAAGTCTACACTTCGTTAATGTATAATAAAAGAAACAAAGGTTTTGTTTGTCTGTAAATGTTGGGAATTGAACCCAGGTCTTTTGGAAGAACAGTCAGTGTCTTCACCTCTGAGCTGTCTTCACCTCTAAGCTATCTCACCAGCTCTCTCAGAGGTGGGTTAAAATGGCTCTTTTGGAGTGAACACTTCTGGGTCACCGGAGTGGCAGCAGGATTTGTAGTTTGGAGTCCTTGAGATGCCTTTGTTGAGATGTCTTCGCAGCCGCTGTGTGGACAGCTGCAGCCCAGCAGATGGGTCTATTGTGTCAGTGGCAGAGGACTATTGTGGTGTCCCACGGGCTGACTCTAGAGAGAACAAACACATCCTTGTGCAGAGAAGGCGAGTATGGGGCTAGGCGAGGTCAGAGAGTCTGCATTGGCTGAAGCGTCTTGGCCTGTTTATAGTCGGTAGCCTTGGAGTATGCCAGCGCCAGGTCTCACTTGACGCTGCACGCTGTATATAAAGAATTTTGAGGCCGCTGTAGTGAACAGACAGCAGCGGTGACCTGCTGTTTTGATCTAAGGCATATTGAGTAGAAACTTGATGAACTTTATTTAAGATAAATACAGTTGTTAAGGTTAGGAGGTCAGCAGTTGAATTTGGAATTCGGAAGTTATAGACAGAAAGTAGGATATGGTAGAAGAGTAGAAAGTTTAGAAGAGATGCAGAAAGGGAAAAACGCTTTTATTTGTGCCAAACGCTTGCTTGGAAAGTTAGTTGCCAGCAAAATATAGTCACTTAAACTGCCATCTCAAGGGAAGAGAAAGCACTCTAGTATACCTGTCGGTTTCTAGGGTAATTCACTGGGACATTGCTCCATTTATACGCCAAACCACGCCAAGCATTCATCAACACTAGGAATGTGACTCCAAGAAATACTCCCAATCCACGCTGCAACAATGTAAGGACCCACTGGTTAAACAATACAGCGTGTGCTGCACACTATCTCGAGATTTGCCAGCAAAGCCTTGAGGATAGGTGCCTGGAATATCCCTGCAGTGAGTCCTGTAGAAAAATTTCAGTAGCGGGGAATGCCAGGAGTTGGGGAACACTTACCCATTGGGGACGGTGGTATGTGAATGTACTCTGCAACCAAGCAAATGAAAGGGCAAATCTTGGCAATGACTGCAATTTTTGGATGAGACTTTCTTAGATTATGTGGGCCTAAGTCTAAGAAAGGGCCTCCTGGATTTTGGCACCAATGTTAGTATTTTGCCTGTGGAAGAACTCATTATCACGCTGCCAAGAGCCACATTAGGTTTATTAAAGGAATGGGTTGGGGATGGGAAAGATATATATATATCTTTATATATATATATATATATATATATATATATATATATATATATAGAGAGAGAGAGAGAGAGAGAGAGAGAGAGAGAAAGAGAGAGAGAGAGTAGGGAGCAGAGTACAAGAGAGGTGGTCTTCCACCTGGTTGGGGCTTTTAAAGGTAGAGCCCCTGCAGGTCAGGGCGCGTGGCTGCAACAATCTGAAAGAGGCCTAGTGACAACAGCTGGTGAGGAGCAGGGACAGCTCTTCTTCTTTTATGACCTCAAAGCAAGTCCCCTTCTTGCCTCAGATGCTGATGCAGGGAGGACATCTCTCCCCTGCCCATGTTGCCTCAAGACAGATGAGTAACAGGGACAGTTTCCCCATGTTTACAACTTCAGGGCTGGCTCACACACACTTCCACCAACATGGTTGGCTCTATAAGCACACAGGAGTTTAAATGGAGTTACCCTGCATGGAAAGTAATGCTTCTGCCAGAAGTCATGGGCTGTCAATAAAAAGCCCACTGCTAAGTGAGGCATAGCATCCCAGAGACCCTCAAAGCAGTATAGACTGTTGCCATTGCCCTTGGTGGCCCACCAAAACTTGAATGTGATAATCTGTTCCTGAAAACATCACATACTTTAATTGTATGACATAGAAAGATCAAGCTAGTACTGATCTGGATGCTTCTTCCCTTCTGCAGAGCTTTAATACTGAAAAATGCTGTACTAAAGAAGAAAAGCCAGTACAGTTTTGCCCAGCTGTGAACACTGAGAGCTACAGTAATACCAGAGTTGGATAGATATTCCCATGTGTACAATAGTAGCATAAATGTCACAGTGGTAACCAACCACTTTCTCATTGAATTTAGTAACTTCTTTGCAGGAGGAAATTCATACTTGGTATTTATAGATGTGTCCAAGGACCCTTGGCTGGGAAACACATAGGCCATATGAAATGAACCTATTACTATTATTTTCCTAAATGTAATTAATATTAAACTTCTTTTTATTATAAAAATTTCCTATAATCAAAGCTTAAAACATGAAACATGTTTGTTAGATGAAATGCAAAGTTTCCAATACATTGAAACATAAACCCATGAGTCACCATAAATACCCAGTAGTAAAAACCACCATAGTAAATTCACACCATCACTGTAACAGCAATGATATGATTTTCACATGTTTTCAAGAGATGCCAAATATAGCCTGATGGATACAAAACACACTAAGGCTTTGAGGTCACACTCATCTTACAGGGTTGTGGCATTGGTGGTGGCTCAACTTAAGTAGTAAAGCAGGTACCAGCACATCCAAACAGTGCATTGAATGACCATCCTTTAAATATCAAAGTGAGAAATAAGAAAGCAACATCATCAGCTGTCAGAAAGACCATAGGAAGTAAGGTCAGCTGTGCAATGCATAAGACTGAAAGGTGGTTCTACCAGCTTCATTTATTTTTTTTTTTTGGGGGGGGGCTTCTTTGGTAGCGGCTGCTAGAATAGTAAGATGTGAGATTCTGGTTCATGAATCATATAATGGACCCATCCCTGACTCTGCTGAATGCCAAGATTTTTCCGTTCAGATTCAAACATCAAATGGGTTTTAGGGACCAGCTTGGCTATGTCCTTGGACAACATGACATGCTGGTACTTGAACTGCTAGTCATATTTGTCCGAATAATAATTTTATTTGTGTGACATGACTACTCTGCCCAAGGGCATTCAGCCCTGCACTGCTGGCCTCCAGACAACTCCCAAACTTCCTTTGTAATACATATCACTAGACCCATAAACTAGTGCTGCATCAGAAAGTTTGTGCAGTGGGTGGTGATTTACGCAAAAGTTCACAACTAGTCAAACTGAAGAGACTAAGTGTCTGACAGGAGCTAAGGAAAACTGGTGGCTGCCGATAGAGATTGAGTTTGTTTTGTCTAGGGAAGTGATCCCTGGTGGGTTAGTCATGCTGTCAGGATTTCTGGCACATGATAGCTACCTGGTAAATGCACTGTTCCAACATGGTGCTGCCACATGCAGAGCATGCCCTTCTCATCCATATGCATGACCAGGTGTGGCCATGAAACACTCCTCCACCCCCCGCATTTCTGCATGTTGCATGGGCTCACCCCTTTCATCTATGAGCATGATCAGGAGTGGTTATATAAACCTGTGCCCACCTGTGCCCTTATAACTCAAAGACCCCATGTAGCTTGTTCAATTTTCTCGCATCTCATCTCTATCTTCTCTTCCTGCAAACTTCCTAAATAAACTATAGTGTGGGTTACTAATATAGTAGTTTATTCCCCACATGCTTTACTAACATTTGGTGCCTGCTGTGACTCAGTCAGCGATGCATACTCCTGAGGATGACTACTGCTTCTCCCATTTGTATATGGACGGAACTAATTGACCTCAGTAGTTATTTTTAAAGGACATGATGTTAAGAAAGAGATGAGAGGATCCGACTGTATACATATATAAAATTCTCAAATAGTAAATAAAAGATGTCAAATTAAAATAACAATGCCTAAAAACATTATAAGCATTCCATATTATAACTTCCAATGGAAAATTTTGTACATCTCTCTAGCCAACCAATTGATGGTTTCCATTTCTCACATAAGTCTTTATCCTATATGGTGTTTTATATGCTACAAAAAGGAAACATCCCAAACAATTTGTATGATAAGCACCTCTATAAAACCTCCTCTTTTATTTTTGATACTTTTATTTTATTCACTAGAGATATTACTTAGATTTTGAATGATATTCTGGCATATTGCTTAGCTGGCTATACTATGTTTGTGTATACCAATGTCTAATCTGTTTTTTCCCACTAGTGTCTAAACAAATTTCAGGTGATAGACTAATGTGAGTGAAGCAACTTGTGTGCCATGACAAAGGGGAGTAAGTTCAGTCAGTACCGCACAACAGTTGGCCAGTTGTATGAGAAGAAAACAGCTATCACAACAATTGGACACACATTCTGACACTGGCACAAGGTATTTCATAGGCTCAAGAACAAAAAGAAACCAGCCCTTGACCTCAGTGAGTTTAAAGCCCTGGGGTAGGGGACAATGTCTGGAAATAGAGATATATCTGATCAATCAAAGCCATCACTTTTACTGGCTGACTGAATCATTTGAATCCTTTGAGAAAGGAGGATGCTTATTTACCAATATGTAGATGCCAGAGATATAGAAGCACAAAGAAAATATGTCAAAAGAACATCATAATTTGTCAAGAGCTGATATTTTGATTGTATACACACATACAAAAGTTGATAATATATGCCCAGCCTCACCCCTGCAGAGAAAATATTGAAAGATAACAGACAGACAGGCCACAAGGAAAACTCAGTAAGGTTGGGACATTAACTGTTCGCTGACTAATTGGGTGAATCTATAAATGTATTTGGAATGATGGGAATTGGTATTATAAACATGAAAAGGTGAACAGCAGAGGATGGAGTATAAACATGGAAAGAAGAAAGCAGAAATGGCCTTGCAGTGTCGGGGTAGAGTTGAATGTACTGGGTTAAACTCATAGCTTTTAATGAGTATCAAGAAAAGTATACATAGAAAAGTAGAGAGATATACAGTGACACGTGTTTGTACACATATGTATCCATGTTCTACAGATGTAAAAGTATGAATGTACTTACAGAGATTAGTATTTCAACAGCACCAACACACATATAGCATAGATCTTGACTTTCAAATGCTACTGTTTCACAGAAACAGTGATGATCTAGGATAAAAAGCTAATTCAAGGGGGAGCAGGGAGTTGAATTTAGCCCTTTAAAACACCAGATCAAAGAAGATGCCACTGGTTAAATATGGGACAATTTAAACCTCAAACAATAATTGTGATGATAAATCTTTAGCTCATCAAATAAATTTCAAGTCTCAAAGGACATATCAATAACAATGCATTGTATCCTTGCCTACTGTTATAAATAATGAATAAGAAAAATCACTATTTGGAAGCTGGTATGGTTAAAATTAACTCAGGTAGGAAACACCAATTGGAATTGAAACTGGTAAATGAGATTAAGGCTGATACATTGTCATAGTCTCCAAGTACTTCTCTATAAAATATACATTGCTATAAAGAGAAGAAAAGTAAACTTAGTGTGGAAAAACCTGGCAGACATCACCTAAAAAGGTTAACACCTTAGCAATGAGGCAGACAGACCAGAAAATGCCATCAAATATAATGAAATAAGAACATAGAACATTTGGTCAAAAATTCTAGGTCTAATCAGGGAAAAACATCACAAGCACTAAGCTTATCTGTAATATTTGCAACTGCCTACAGTACTGGAATACCAAAAACATCTGAAGAGTTGATTTTTTTTCCAGGTTGAAGATTTGATTGACATGACTAGTGAGTGTGAAGTCTAACCGAGACTGTATAATATTACTACAAAATAAATTGAAAGGAAATATCTATAAAAGATATATTTATGTATCACTAATATTAGTTAATTTTTCTGCAATTTAAAGGTATTTCATAATTACTATTATCTTAAGAAGCAATGATGAAGTCACCTGGGTGGAAGGGCTGCATAAAGAAAGTAGGTTGAGGTCCAAAAGAGTTACAGCTCCATGGTAACAGAGTCTCTAAATCTGTCTTCAGCCTTACTGAATCCTGGAAGCCTAGCCTGATCCTTCACATAATTGGAATGTGGCAAATGAATTCATTGGCTAATTAAGCAGGGAGAAAGGGAAGTGTTATCTAGGAAAGTCTTCATAAGGAAACAAATATGAAGAGAGAACATTAAAAACACAAGAGACAGTGCAAAGGACTGCACAGGTGGGAAAACAGGAGATCAGGAAACCAGGGATGGCTAGAGTCTAGACAACCTTCAGAAATACCAGAGGGGGCTCACTTGAGATGTGGTTTGTACAATCTGATGGATGACTTTCAATGTTGTCAGGAAGGGCAAAGTGAAATGTCAATTTAGAAGGCTTTGAGAAAGCTTGCTTCCTAAGCAAAAGTCAGTTTAATCTCTTTTTCCCTACACTTTCCCTAGAGGTACTAGGGTTCAACAGTGGCTCCAAGGAGAGAAGAACACAAGGAAAAAAATGTAGCTTATGTGTGGCATTGTCCAGGGAGCTTACAGGGTTATTGGTCCATGAAACTTATGTTAATAAATGTTATATAGTAGAATAACTTTGGGTCACACTAAATTCATCATATTGCTCTCCTAAATGACCCCTCACATGGTTAGTCAATAAGAAAGAAAATACACCATTTGACCTTTTCTAAACTACCCATATCTGGCATGATTTTTCTAGGACAGCAGTTCTCAACCCTCCTAATGCTGTCACCCTTTAATACACTTCCTCATGTTATGGTGACCCTCAGCCATAAAATTACTTTTATTGTAACTTCATAACTATAATTTTGCTACTGCTGTGAATTGTAATATAAATATCCAATGTGAAGGATATCTGCTATCTGACTCCTGTGAAAGGATCGTAGACACCCCCCCTTGGGGTCACAAGTCACAGGTTGAGAACCACTGGTCTAGAAGATATGTAAAGGTAATACTCTTCAGGTTTCTGTTACTGAGTAGACAAGTTACTTGTGAACAGCCTGATCAACTTTTTAAGACTTAAGGATTTTAAGTTATATCAGAGATGAAGCAAAGGAAGCCAGTTGACAGCAGAGGATCAGGGTCCGGCTTTCCTTCTCCTCTTTGGGTTTGGCTAGTTCCCATCCTAACAGCTACAACACAGAGGTGTTGTAGATAAAGTTCAATCCTTTATAAGATTGTCACTTCTTCATGGTGCTTGTGTTATCTGAGGCTGGGCTGCCATGCATTTCAAAAGAATTTGAGAAAATTTGCAAGAAAAGTGTTAGTCATAAAAAGCTAAGGGTAGAGTCTATAGGAGACAGATAATTTAAAGGAAAGAAAAAGGAGAGAAAATAAAATTAGTAGTGAGAATGGTTCAGAGACCAGTTTGCTGGAGGCAGAAAAGTACACTGCATCTAACTGCAGTGATGAGAACACCTTCTTTGTTGAATGTGCACATTCAAGGTCTGGTGCCTCTGCTGACAGAATTGCAAACACCCAGCCTAGAGGGCATTGACTGATGATTTCTGTGGAATTGAAATCCAGCAGGGTGTGAAGTATATATAGTACCTCTTCAGCAATCCCATTGTACAGTCACCAAGTTGAAAGATACATAAGTGCCATGCAAGCTTTGCAGATATTCACGGGGCAAAAACAGCTCTCTCCTCCACAACTTGGCTATGCCTAATATAATGTCGAGAAAGCAACATGAACTTGAGTAGCTAGAAACAAGGAATAAATGGTGAAGAAAAGAAAAGAAAGCCATTATGATTCCATCCTCAAAGTAATGTGGGAAAAAAAAGAGAGAGAAAAGGCATTCTAAAGGAGAAGGGAGAGAACATGTGCCATACACATGCAATCAATGTTTTAAAAAGAATTCCACAATTATTGTAGATATGACCAAGGTTCTCTGGGAAGATCATGGGACACGTTGGTATGTGCGTCCTGGCAGTGGGGCAGGTGAGAGACAAGAGGAGCAAAGGCATTGGGTAAGTGCTGCTAAGCATTCTGTGTTAGTCAGCAGGTGTCCCCTCAGGAATCAGGAATTGGGGAACTGGAAGTAACCCAGCTCTGTCCAGTGAAGTCCCACTGCGACTGAAAATGGTCCCTGCCACATACCTGTGTGATCTGTTTGGAATACAGAGGTCAGAGGAATGTGTCAAACATGTTGTATGTCTTGTAGGTAGTCACAACAGCTGATGTAAACCTCAAAGATTTGACTGGACCATTTTAAGGAACAAGGAAGTGAAGAAATAGAAATCATCAAGTGTGACTAAGCCCATATTGATGCTACAGCAGCATAAAGTTGTGAAAAGTTGGCAATATACTATTATTGCCAGTAGCCCCGGTGCTGTGCTTCAAGGTCTCCAGGTAGATTCATCCTACATAACTCTAACTTTATGCACTTTGACCTACATCTCCTCATACTCTTCCACCTTAAGCCCTCATTCTCTTCTCTATTTTTGTGTATCTGGCAAGTGAGAACACTCATTGATTTTTTTTTTCTATGCATTATTTGACTTTGCATAACAATCTCCAAATTCATATAAGTTGATATATGCCAGACTTTTTAAAGCCTGAGTAATATCCAATTATACACACTATAAGACAAATAGTGTTTATATATATGTATATACATATATATATGCACACACATATCTGTTATTTATCCACTCACCTGTTACTGGGCCCATCTAAGTTATAGTGGACAATGACATTATCAAGTGGACATGCAGATAATTTCACATGAGTTCATTCTGTTCTTTGGGTCCATATCCAGAGAAGGGACTGTTAATTCCAGTGTGATTTTATTTCTCAGGTTTTGAGGAAACATCATTCTGTTTTGAATACTATACTAATTTGTATTCATATCAAGAGTATTCAGGGATAGGGTGTAGGTCCAATGTGACCCTCTGCTTGGAGCTGTTGAAGTCACAAACTCTGGTTATGCAGTAAGGTGATTTAGCAGGGCTACCAGAACAGCTAAGTATGCCATTAATGCCAACAGAGCAGGAAATAAGAACTTTCTCTGGCAGATTTTCACCAAAGAAAATAAATGTAGTTCTTCAAGAGACAGGAAATTAATCCTAAACAGTGAATTGCTTGCCTCTAGAACCATTGGTGTGCCACAACACCTGAAGTTTTCACAACAAGGATGGCCAGGCTGTTAACTATTTTGACATTAACTTTATCTAATTTGAGATTAATAGCTGATTTTGCTTCATTTCTTTAACTTAGGGAAGTGGGACTCCATTTCCACAGAGCTTAAGATTACTTGCCACAAATTCTACAGGAGACTGTGGTCCAGGCCTCCCAGTCTAGCCTGTTGACCCAACACATTACTGTACTTTCTCCTGACATGAGTGTTTGCCCCAAATGCTTATTAACAACCATGCTGGTCTTGAAAGTCCAAGTTCAAGACCACCCTTCTACTTACAGCTAAGGCACCAACTTTCTCTTCTGTAAAAACAATAATGCCTTTTCAAAAGCAGCTACAGGACCCACTGAAATCTTGCAAGCCTAGAGACTACAGCATCCTAGAAATTCAAGGTATTAACTTGGTGCTGTTAGCCTTGTAATAACTCAGAGAAGATGGAGCCTAGTGATGGTGGACTGTTACAGCTGAATCAAAATGCACTCACACTTAAAGCCAGACTGAGTTTCAGGGTAGAACTCATTTACTCAAGTTTACTTATGGTATTTGCTTTCTTTCTCACATACCAAATAAATAAATAAAACGAAAAAGCCCTCATTACTATGGCTGGAATATTTTTTTGTTTCCACCTCAATGCATATGCTAAAATCCTAAACAACAGGGTGATGTTATGAAGTATGAGGAGGTGAAGCCAAATAAATGGCAGGGGAAATCGCTCAGTGAGCAAGAACACTTACTGTGCAAGAGGACTTGATTTCAATGCTTAACACTCTGGTGGGGGTTGGAGACAGGAAGGTTCCTGAGCCTAACTGGCCACCAGCCTAGCTCCAAGTTCAGTGAGATGTCTCAAGGGCATAAAGAGGAAAGTGGTAACACCTGCCGTCATCATGAGGGCGCACACACATACACACACACACACACACACACACACACACACACACACACACGTAGAATGATGCTAATTTGCCCCTCCTCTATGTAGGGTAACAGCCAAAGTATGAAGCAACAAAAGTGTCTCTAAGGCTCCCAGTCCATCAGCACCTTGATCCTGAACTTCCTCTATAACTGTGAGAAATGCATTTCTATTCTTTCTCAGCTGTCTAATTTGTGGTATTTTCTGATAGCAGCCCAAACTGATTAGTACCCAATTCATTCGTCCAGCTAGACAATTTTCTAATCCTATGAACAAAAGAGAAACAGAATTGAGTAGATCCCAGCTTCAGCCCACTCAGTCATTTTGCTTTGCCTACAACTCAAAGCAAGTATTTGCCGGGTGCAAAAGCTAGAAGCGCAGAAGCTTTTACCCACCTGCTTCTGTGGAATGGTTGGCAGAAGCAGGGGCATGAGGCAGCAGTTCCTGCCTTCCAGGAACACGTGACCTTCAACCCTGGACTGTCCCACAGAGTAGAGGGAAGACAATAGCCAAAGACAGACAGCCCCCAGGTTCCTGAGAGTCTGGGTTTGAAGAAGCAAGCAGTTGTAGCAACAGCAGCATTCAAAGATGAGGCTGCTGGCTAGTTGTTACTCACTTGTGGATGTGGAGGTGCTGCTTTCGCTGAAGGTAAGGGCATGACCTTTGCAAACCACCTGTGCCTCACTTTGGAGTGTCAGAAACATGTAGAGCTTTTGAACTTTGGTGGGGCAGGGGACACAGAGACACGGGCACCATAAAAAGTATTACTTGCTGTCTTGGCCAAGAACAAACTTTGTAGTTTTTTTTTTTTTCTAATATCTCTAATAATCCCTTTACCCACGAGCAACTGGAAGATGATATTAGCTTTTCCGTGTTTCCAGGGGTTGCTAGGCAACACTTCTAGGCAGCTGGCGATATTTCTATAGTAAGCGAGTCGTGTTCTACCACAAAGGCCATGCTTTGAGAAATAGATTTTTCATCTACCATCTATCAACTCAGTGTTTTAATACTAGGGGGCTTTATCATAGCTAAAATGAGATTCAGCATTTGATAATAGTAACTACAGAGTGCTTTAGCATGGGGTCCTCAGTGAATTCTGCTTGGCAACTCACAGACTAAAAAATGCATCAGTTTTTTCCCCCCACTGGTGCTGTAAGTCAAGCATGGTCAACGAGAGAGATTAAAGAAAATTCACCTATGAGAGTTTGTTTTTGGTACATGAGAAATTTTTTTTAAAGGGGGTTGAAAGGTTTTTAAAGGTTTTTGTTTTTGTTTTGTTTTAGGAGGTCTTTTTAAGAAGTTTTTTCTTTAATATGCTTTTAGTTTTTAATTTTAAACAGTGAAGAGCATGTTGCTTTCCCTGCTCTTTATTTTTTGCTTTTGTAAAGTGTGATGCCATGGAATCTACTTTTTAATGTAAAATATAGCACCATTTTGTATATTTTTGCTATGTTCTAATTTTGATTCTTTTTAGATGAATACTAATGAATGTGGGGGGTGATGGTTTAAAATGTTTAACTGTTGATTTAAAAAAAAATTTAAAGTAGAACACTCCAGAAACCCTAGGGAACATATCTGCTGTGAAAGAAAATTAGCTTCTAACAATAAACGTGTTAATCAATATCAAATGAAATTATTTCCCATTCTGACCCCATACCATTTCTTTGGAGGCAGGCAGCTATCCCCAGAGCTGAGCCCTCTTCCCCTCTGAAAGGCCTGTGTTGCCAAATTCTTTTGAAGGAGTCTCATCTCCTGGGTTCCCAGCTCCTTCAGAACTGGCTTGTGTACAGAATCATTTACAGGATTTTCTGAAGCATGAATTCACCCACTCTCTTTTCATCAGCAAAACATATTTGGTGAGCTAGCTTTGCCTGCTTCTTTCTCCTAAAGAAGCAAAAACTGCCATTTAGGTATGGTCATGAAAAAAAAAATTTTTCCCACAAACAAACTCTTCTGGAACTCTGCTCCCTAATACTCCTCCCCATTATGTAGCTTCAGAGTAGGTAAAATGATCACTTCCCAAATAAAAATATTTATATCTGATTTTTTTCTGGCTAAGTTGCATGTGACAAACAAAGAGTGAGAGATACAAAATAAGTACATAAGATACAGGCTGAAATTATCTTTAGAATGTATATGTAATCTGTTTTGCATCTTTCTCAAACTAAATAGCATTTCACAGAAGTGAAGGGGTGTGTCTATACTCCAAAAACAAGTCTATCATGGACAATTTTTAAAATTAGATCTACAAATGCAAGTAACTTTAATGCTTGTCTTTTTGCTTAGTTCTGTGTTGTGGCTAAGCAAATATCACAATTAGGAAATACTTTATTTTCTTACTAAACCCATTTCCCCTCAATTCATTCAGTAATCTTGAGGTCTTTCTGTGCAGAAGGTACTCAGTCAGGTTTCAGAGACACAGAAACAGAGAGTGATACCTTCAAGAAGCCAATGAAATGACCCAGGGATGAAATGCAGAAGGCCAGATACTATAGTGATGTGACCAGAACTGGTCACCAGTAAAAGCAGAGGGCTGAGAAGGCAGGGCTCAGGGGAGTCCTCTCAGAGGAGTCTCCAGTGTGAGACCTAAGAGAGAATGGACCTAGCAAAGGCAAGATGAGACATGGGGATAAGAAAGACCTCAGACATTAGGGCCTACCCAGAAGGAAAGCAGCAACTGTGTGTGTGTGTGGATACAATCACTTTCCTTTATCTAACCTGGTTATTGCCCTGTGCCTCTTGGTGCCAGCATCTCTTCCTTCTAGGACAGTCATAAGAGATGAAGGTCCATCTTAATGGGCTTTGAGCTCTCTTTCCTTTCTAAAGACAAATCTTCAACAGTTACACTCAAAGGTAGTGAGAGTTAAGACTTCATCATAGACACCTGAGAAACAAACTCAGCTCACAAGATTCACTTTGGCTTTGAACACACACACTTCTGTCTTGTTTTGTTTCCAGAAGGGAGGAGTTCATAGGACTCCAGATTCTTCTAAGTACGAAGCAGGCACTGGAGGTGTCCTTTGAAAGAAGGGTTAAAAAGGCATCGCATCGTGACTTTGGAAAATATGGTTTATAGTGACATTGGATGCCAATGCCACCCTTCCTAGTTCATGGAGTGTTCAGGAGTTCAAACATCCTGCAAGCCCCATAGGAATTCATCTGGGATAAAAAGCAAAGAGCCAAGGGCAGCTTCTAATGAATATTAACCATTGCAGCTATTATGATATGAAATATTATCTGTAGTCTTTAAAGCATAAACTAAAATGTCTCCCTTTACAATGCTCCTTCTGAAACATAAATAATCTCTCCTCTCTCCTCTCTCTCTCTCTCTCTCTCTCTCTCTCTCTCTCTCTCTCTCTCTCTCTGTGTGTGTGTGTGTGTTCAAATCACACATCCTGCTGTTGTCATGCCTTCCCTGACCTCTCCTTATGAGTGACTCTTTTCATAAGCTGCTTTTGCCCAGTGTTTTGCCACAATAAAGGAAAAATAACTAACAAATACCAGAAGAAAATTTGTTTATATTATCTTAGCACTTATTATCAATATTACAGAGTTAAGAAGTTGGTTGAATTCTTGGTTTGAATCAAACAGCATCATGGATACACATACATCTCATCTACCAATCTGATTGACACAAATCTCTACAATGTTTGTTATTTCCAGAAGACCTAGCTCAGTGGGATCACTGTTTGAGTCTAATTAATACATGGTAACTGTTCACTTGTCTGTTGAATTACTGAACATTAAACAGAGCATTAAGACAGAGTATAAAATAGGATTATACAGCACAGGGACTGTTTCATGAACTTCCTTTCTAAGACATCATTTTTCTCTTCTTGCTTAACTATGGGTTTGCAGTAATACTCTTGCCACTTAACACTGATCCACTGGAATTGGAGAGAACGAAGACTCTTCTCACCTTTCTTTGGCAATAATACAAGGAAGACTTATAACACTTTTAAAAATTGAACAGAGACTCTTTTCTCACAACTCTTTTGTTAGACATATTCAATCACAAAATATCAACCAAGTGTAATTTTTGTTTTGCCAATATTTTTCATGTAGTTTACTCATAACTTTTAGGAGTCAAAGGTCATGTGTAAAGGTAACAATTACTGGTAATGGTTTAAATTCCAGAATTGCTTCCTGTGTGTGTTATGTATATGCATAAGTTTGAGTTTGAATTTGTGCACATGTATATATAAAGGCCATAGATTGACACCCTATGAAACCACCTCAACCACCCCACCCCCTTATTGAAAAGGTGTCTTCAAATGAAACAAGAGGTTGCAGACTTGGCTAATGTAGCTAGCCAGTTTACTCTGTCTCTGTCTTCCAAGAGCTGAGGTTATAAGCAGGCCATCACACCATGCCTGCCCAGCATTTCTATGGGTTCTGGAGATCAAATTTTAATCCTCAGACTACAAGTATTTAGCTTAATGAGTCTTCCCCTCAACTCCCACAGTTACTGCTCTATACTGACATTAGAAGTAAGTTGCTATGATCTCTTCACACCCCAAGCTAAATTTGCATTCTTCAGAAATCTCCAGTTCAGTTTAATTTCATTCTTTCCTCCTATGGTAGATTCCAATGTTCTCATGGAGTATATAGCATATACTATCTAATGAATGACACAACACAAGTAGCATTTTAAAATTAAATACAAGAAGTTTTCTATCTGCAGACAATTGAAAGATGAATCAAAGATCTGATTTTCTTTCCACACATATGGCTTCACCTACCAGAGCAACCATTTCAAGATAAAGTCGGATAATCATTGTGTGAGCATTGTGTAGAGATATGAGGCAAATCCTAGTTTAGTACTGTGATTATAAGAAAATTAACCTCACTCAACTTACTCAACTCCTAACCAGGGATGATAAAAGGGATTAAAAATATTAAGACATGACACACTAATAAGCAAAGGTAATATATACAACTTCCCAATAAGATAGCAACCTAATCTTTCTAAAGGCATGTAACATGAAATCCAGCAGCCTAACTCTACTGGGTTGCCATACAATGTAGTGCATTTAGCACACTCACAATTTTGACTCCATCAACATGACCTTATTTTCACACATGTCCATTATCCCCCAGGAAAAACCATTTTTCCATTAAGCAGAAAGCAGTCAATGTCTTTCTCCTACCCAGGCCCTGAAACTATAAATCTGGCCTCAGCCTCCATGGGGTTCCTATTTTAGATATTTCATATAAATGTAGTAATATAATAGAGATTCAATTGCACTTACTAAGCAGAAATATTAGCATGTATCTTGCATTGAAATAGTGTTAATTATCTGTTTGACAGATTCGAGAAAAACATTGAAGATAATCCTCTAAACACACCTGTGGGGGATTATCTTTAGTATATTAACTGATAAAAGAGGTCTTTCCCACCCTGGATGACACTTTTCCATGACTGATATTATATATATATATATAGATATAAATAGATAGATAGATAGATAGACAGACAGACAGACAGATAGATAGATAGATAGAGTCTCATTTCTTATCATGTATCCCCTTGTTCAAACTCCTGACCCCTCCCAACTCCTCCCAATCACTCTCTCTTCTCTTCATCCCCCCATCCCCTCCCCAGAAAGGGCAGGAGATCCCAAGGTGGATTAGTTCAGCATCCATTCCAGGCAAATCCGATTTCCTCATCCTAATATCAAGACTGGGTTAGGAGTTCCTCTGGAGCGAATGGGCTCCAAGGTGCCAGTCTGAGGTGCTTCAGATCCCAAGCTGTTCAGTGGTTGCAGTTTGCAGCTTGGGTGCTCTTTGATTTTTGTTTAAAGTCCACTAATGAGTGAGTACATCCTGGCGGGATTCTGAACCATAGAAAATGGAGAAAGCAAGTTAAGCTCTAGCATGAGTCCTCTTATTGGTCTCTTCTGATTAGACATAATGTGGCCAGCTGCTTCAAGCTTTGCCTTTCTTGATTTCTCACCACGATGCACCATATCTTAAAGTGTAAACTAAAGTAAATCCCTTTTAAGTTGCTTTTGTGTGGGGGTGGGGGGAAGATATCTAGTACAAGAGTTTTAAAACTAGACACCAACCAATACATTAGAAACAATTAAAAGCTGCTTCTGTGTTGAACATAGGATCAAAGGAACATGCAATGTTGCTTGTCATCTCTAGGTGTTTACTACCAATGTGCGTTTTAATGTAGTAATAGTTTAAATTATTTCTTTTAGTTTTTGAGATTATAATATAATTACATTATTGTACCATTTCCTTTTCTCCTTCCAAACTCTCCCATATATACTTCTTTGCTCAATTTTTTAAATTATTTTCATCAATTGTTTCATATTTTATATATTTTCATACATATGTATGAAATATATACTACATATATATATATATATATAAAATCCTGCTTAGTCTGAATAATGTTAGGTATCTATGTTTTCAGAGTTGATCACTTGGTATTGGATAACCAATTGGTGTGATCTTCCCTGAAGATCTATTTCTTTTGCTTCAGCATTCCTTGGTTGCCTGTCATTCTTTGAGTAGGGCTGAGGCCTTGTGGCCTTCACCAGTTCACTTTGTCTTTCATTGTTGTCTGTGTTCAGCTTGTGTTTAGACACTCATGTTGGTAAGATGTTATGGGCATTGCTTCCAACATTACTAGGCAGCAAAGTCTCACACAAAACACCTGATCTTGTGGCTCTTAAAATTTTTCTGTCCCCTCCTCTGGAAAGTACCCTATGCCTTAGATGCTGGAGTTGTTTTGTAGACATATCTACTAGGAGTATGCTCTACAACTCTGAATTTTTGTAGTTCTTTGTATTGATTTTTCCTCTGATGCAAACAGAAATTTCCTTGATGAGAGGTGAGTGCAGCATTTTCCTGTGGGTACAAACACAAGTACTTAGAATGATTATCTGCATACTTGGGAAATATTAATACTTGGGAAAAAAGGCAAGTGGTTTTTTGAGACCAGACTGGGCTATATAGAAAAGGGTTATGACAACGAAAAAACCAATAATAAATAAAATTTAATGTTTTTTAACTATTAAAATGATGATAGTAGAGTAGGGTAGCTCCATGGTAGAGAATTTGCTTTGCATGTGTGACATTCTGAATTTGGCCTCTAGCATCAATAAAAATAAAAAAGACAATGGCATTAGTATTTAAATTATTAGGTTATTTGAGGCTAATCACCATCATGTCTGTAAAATATATTGTCCAGTCTTATAATACAGAAAATACTCAATGATTATTTCTAATTATTATTAACCAAATAGCAACGGAATCATAGCTATTTGGGAGACAGACATCAAGTTATTTTGACTAATAATATGCACAGGGCAGTATTGAATATTTTATAGACATATCAATAATTAGTTATTAGAATACTTATTTGAATATAATAATTTTTAAATTCTTTTTTATCCTCTATCTGAATAAGAAAATTTTGGTTGGGAAGAAGAAAGTAAAAATAAAGCAGAAAGTCACAACTAAATTGTGCTCCTGTGTGATATCTATTGAAATACTCATAGACAAAGGAAGACAAAGATACTTTGTGGAGCCAACAGAAGTGTGGCAGAAATGTATGAAATTAAACTTCTGACCAAACAAATTTTATAAGCAGTGATGTTTCTTATATTGTTTTCACTTTCTACACAAGTTAACACTGAAACAAACTGGATTTGGAGGATATACTTTGTCCATGCCATTTATTAATGTTAAACTTGAAAACGACAATTGTGTTCATCACCCTAGAATGAGTTCTAAGAATCAGATGAAAACAAAATTGGAGTGCACCTTGATAGCCTCTCAATTCTCAGATCCCATTGATAGCAAGTACCGTGCCTAAAAAGTCAAGAAGCCACCAAGGAATACCTCACAGGCGATAAAAGTAATCAAAATGAAATAAAGCAAATAAAAACATAAGAGTTCCCTGAATGGTACTCGTCTAGAAGTCATGGAGCTACAGCTGTTGCTGAGCAAACAGATCCCAATCTTCTGTGACCTCAGACACTGAGGCATCAAACTAGAGAGCACCAACTACACTATTCTGTAGCTATTTAATTATCCTGTCAAGAACCTAACATCATGGTGATTTTGTAAACATAATAATAATGATGATGATGAAAATATAAGGCATTCTCCTTAATACTCATAATGAGTAAATGTTCATTAAATCTCTATTATTATTATTATTATTATTATTGATAGTAAAAAATATGCCTAATCAAAACCATATGCTCACTGAAGGATATAGTTTTCTGACAAATTAATGGCTTGAAGCCACAATTCTAAAATAATTTAATTTGTCAGTTTTGACCTTTGTGCAATTGAACCACTGAGATAACAATATCTAAAAATCTCATCATTGCTTCCTACTAAGCTCAGGTTAATCGTTAGTACTTCCTGATGACCTGAGATGTTAATCTTTTCTCTCTCTCAAGATTAAGTTTCTCTCAGACTCTTTCCAAAAAGGATAATTGCAGAAAAGAGCAAACAAGACAACATTCTATGAACTAACATGGGCATCCACCTGGTTATTAAGGCAACCTAAGGATTTGAGAAAGAAAGAAACATCTGTGTTACATGTCTTTGTGGAAATTATTGCCTTAGATCCTGATTCCCACTGCTCTGGTGAAGAAGTTTCCTTCTTCCTCGCACTCCTCTGACTCCAGACCTTTTCCTGAGCTGGACTGCACACAGGTACACAGTCTTTTGAAAACTGGAAATGATTCCAGAGAATTCTTAACGGTCTCATTATACCACAGATGAGAAGACTGAGGCATGAGGCAGTTAAATAGGTTGTCCAATGGCAGAATTTAAATCTAGAATGGCTAGAATTCTAATTCAGGCTTTCTTTCTGTCATACACCTTTCATTTGTTAAAGATGGAAGAAAACAAAGCACATGAAGATAACTTAAGCCTAGAGGAGAGCAGAGCTCATGTTGTCCTGGTTTATAGCATCCAGAATCACTAGCTCTGAGAGCTCTCAACTCTTGTTCTACAGCTACCATGAGCAAGTGACATAATGACAAGCCATGCTGAAATGGTTACGGTTATCTGGTTATCTGTTTACGTTCACTCACCAGAGGATACCAGGGCCAGGTAATGCTAGCATGCTAATTAATCCTGCCCATCTGTCTAATGCAGTCTTGATAATTTATAATTCAAAGCCTTTGGGCACAAAGACCTATTAACATGCTAATATACCTTCTCACTATTCTAGTAGCTTTTCAATTAGTAATTATCTATAGACGAAGCCAATGAGAGGCAATTTTTCCAAGAGATTAGTACCTTGGAAATCATGACCTGGCTGGTTTCTGATTAACATTCTTTGGTTTTGGCAGTTAGCATTTCTCATTCCAGAAAATTACTCTGGTGGGTTCAGGTAATGGCTTGTGGCCATGAAAACTCAAACCTATTTGATGGCCAATTATTATTTTGAGAAAATAAAATTATACATATTGATATAAAGATTTTATTTGCTTAACAAAATGTAGTATCAAAACATTTATCCCAATCCTAAAAGGCGTTTCAGAAATAATAGAAGAAATCTAATATATATTCTGAAATATTACTGAATTTCTAATGGCTGTCCTAGATGTGACAATGATATTATGGTTTCCAAGACTGATGCTGGCATTGTAGAGGTGAAAAGTCATGACATCTGCAGCTACCAATCAAATGGCTCCATACCAAATTAGAGAAGGTAGAAGAGGCAAGCATGTGCAATTATGATGAAATATCTACGACAGTTTGTATTTCTAATAGATCTGTTAGTTCACCTTGATGAGAGAAGACTTTTACTACAAATGTTTATCTTCAAAAAGTGTCTATGCACTAAAAGCTTATATAATAAAAAACCTATATGCTCATCTGAACTTTCTGCCTTCCCTTTTTATTAATTTTTTAAGGTTATCATACAAAGTGATGGGTTTCATTATATTTTTTCCACTCCACACACTGTGGCCCATCTCCCTCTGACAGGTTCTATTTCTTCCCCCATTGCTCCCCTATCTTATCACATATATTCTATTCATCCTGAGCTTCCTCTTTAACTCCTGTCTATGATTTCCTTCCCAGATCTATGGCCTATATAATTATAAATCTAGATTCTACTCATAAGAAAAAAAAAGCATGTGCTACTTATTTCTTTTAATCCAGTTTATTTCATTTAACACAATGACTTCTAGTTCTTTCCCTTTCCCTGCAAACACCAAGATTTCACTTCCTTTCACATTTACATTAAATTCCATTATGTTTATATTCCAGGTTTTATTTATTCCTTTACCTATTAATGGACATCTAGGTAAGAGTAGCAGTGGCAGCAAACAC
This sequence comes from Sigmodon hispidus, assembly GCA_004025045.1. NCBI lineage: Eukaryota > Metazoa > Chordata > Mammalia > Rodentia > Cricetidae > Sigmodon > Sigmodon hispidus. The sequence continues at coordinate 31,706 of PVIH01004914.1, read as the reverse complement.
CTTTAATCCCAGCACTTAGGAGGTAGAGAGGCAGGTAGAAGTCTGAGCTTGAGGCCAGCCGGACCCACATGGTAAATTCCAGGACAGCTAGGGCTACATAGAAAGATCCTGTGTCTAAAAAGCAATAAATGAACAAAAAAATAGACATCCAGGTTGATTACATTTCTTGGCTGTGATAAAACAGTACAGCAATATACAAGCGTGGATATGCAGATGCCTCTGTGATGTGTGACTTATTATTCTCTGGGGGTATACTCAGGAGTGATATGGCTGGATCACATAAGTGATTTTATTTTCAGCTTATTAAAAACTAATTTCCCAAGTGGCTATCAAATTTGCATTTCTACCAGCAATGAATAGAGATTCTTCTTTTCCCACATCCTCATCAACATTTGTAGTCATCTGTTCTTGTTTTGGTTTGTTTTGTTTTTTTTTATATATATATTTCTATGTTAACTGGAGTGAGATGGAAGCTCAAAGCAGTCTTAATTGGCATGTCCCTGGTGACTTAGAAATCTGAACACCTTCTCGAGCATTTATTATGGTTGTATGTTTTGCTTATTTTGAGAAGTGTCAAGTCAGTACACTCACCATTTTATTGATTGGATGGCTTAGGTGTTGGAAGTTTATTTTTTTTAATAACCTAGATATTCTCTTGCCTAAGAGGCATTTAGTAAAGACATGTTTCCAAATAAGAATTGTCTCTTTCCTCTGCTGATCATTTCTTTCACTGTGAAAAACCTTTCTACTTTCATACAACCCTCGCTCTCAATTCCAGGGGTTATTTTCCAAACCACTATGGTCATTTTCAGAAAGCCTTTGGTTCTGCCTCTATCATCAAGTATCTTCCCTGTGTTCCCCTGGAACACTTCCACAGTTTCGGAACTTAGATTCATGTCTTTGATCCATTTTGAATTGATTTTAGTGCAGGATGAAAGAGATAAATCTTCGTTTCATTCTTTTATGTGTGGAAATTCGGTTTTCCTGGCACCATTTGTTGAAGAGGCTGCTGCCTTTTCTCCGTGTATGTCTTTGACACATTTGTCAGAGCTTAGGTGACTGTAGCTGTGTGCACCTGTTTCTGGGTCTTCCATAGCAAAAGCAACATATTTATAATCATTACATGGATCAAATCTTTTTCTTCATTAGTATTTCCCTTTCCAGCTCTCTGAATAGTTGAAAGTTGATGTTAAAATGGAAGAGTTCAAAAAAATTTGACACAATATTTCAATGCCTTCTGCATTGATGTAAATATCTGTTGGACTATAAAGGGATATGAAAAAGTTACAGTATGGTCCAGAAAGAAAAGATAGGGTTCTCACTGCCAAAATGCACAGCTCTACTGTGTATTTGAACCACACCCAAGTTTATAGCAGCTTCGAACCCAAAATACAGAAAATCTGCTGCAAAACAGCCTCTTCTAGAAATGGCTGCATAAACAAGACCAGAAGAAAAGCAATATCAAACAACATGTTACAATGTAAGAGTGGAAATCCTGAAAGTTTCCACCCTTAATCAAAGAACTACAGGAAATGATTGACTATTAGGGAAAGAATTAGTCTCTCTCAGGGACAAACCCTTCTTATTGGTTGTATGGTATGAAGCCTTGAAATCTTGAAACCATATATATACATAGAAACAGACTCAGCAGGTTACATTTAAACATAGCTTAGCATATGTGTGTGTGTGCATGCGTGTGTGTGTGTGTGTGTGTGTGTGTGTGTGTGTGTGTGCAACAAAACAACCTCAAAAAGGAGCTATAAATTTGAGAATTGGGGGGATATGGAAGTGCTTCCAAAGAAAGTAGCTTGGAAGGGCAAGAGGATCAGAAAGAAAGAGGGGAGTGATGTAATTTTATTCCAACTAAAAAAACATTTTTAAAAAACTATCTGGTATAGTGTTTCAGAGGCCACTATCACATAGCCCACTCAGACCTTCAGAAGGCCTAATGTGCTTTTATTTCAGAATCACGTTCACTTTCTTCTATGTTGTCACTCAATCAAGCAACAACAAATCTCAACATATGTCTTCCCATAGCCACATAAACCTAGGTATCTTTACACTCCTTTTTTAATGGAATTCACTGAACAGAGTGGTCAAATTGATGGTAGAAGTGAATCTGTCTGCCACAGAAATTAAAGACAAGGACAAAGTAAACAAGTACATAGTATTAAGTTAATCCCCACAACCCTAAAAGGATTGTAATGAGTTATTATATTCTTCATGTTTCTATCTAATTTTTTTTCTGGTGATGTTAAAGATGTAATCCGAAGCTAACAGCAATACTGAATAATGATTGAGAAATAAACATTCATTGAAACTTCAGAACACCACAGTTGACATTTCCATGTACATTATAAAACCTCTTAATATCTCGCTTTTGATAAGACAAGCATGAAGCTATATCAATGTAATATAATGCTGTAGCTGTTTTAAAAACAGTCCATTTTTTATTTGATAGCAAATTAAACCAGCTTAGGCACTTTCAAAAGACTAAATGTCAATAAATAAAACGTAAAATGTCACATTATATATTCATTCACATACTGATGAAACTTTTTTCCTTATTTATTTTTCTGAAAGAAAATGAATTACAAGTATGTAGGAAAATACTGAGAAGTATTTTGTTCTACATTAAAGAATTAGATTTAACAATAATGCAAAGCATTCTGTAACTGCCTCTATGAAGTCAGAAATTTTGTTTTTTTAAGGATGCAGTCCAGAACCTTTATCACAGCAAAATGTTGTACAACAAAACCAGCACAAACATCTACCTACACAGATCTATATATATCTTCTAGACACTGAAATCTGATTCAACACAAAAGACATTGACAAATCAATAAAGCCAAAATATGAAATTATAATAATATGTCACTAAACATGTTAACTAAGTGGATTATCTGAAGATAAAACAAAATACCAGGCTATGAGTTTCTCATGTAATAATGTGTCATAAAACCAAATAATAGGAAAAAAATCAGTTAATTGTACTTTTTATTTACATCTCCATTTCTGAAAGACTTGCTACTCTATATAAAAATTTAATGTTTTAAATTCTATTAGCAGGGTAATAAGTTTTTTAGTTTTTTATAAAAATAGCTCTTTATTGAGTCTTTGGAAATTTCATAAAATGCACCCCAATTCCACTCACCTCCCAGTCCCTCCATATTTACACTTTACCCCTACAGTGTCCTCCCCAAAAGAAGCCCCCATATTAATTTAAAACAACAAACATCTACCTCCATCTTTGCTACTTCTCCAATACCTCTTTATTCATCCTAGTGGCATTGGAAGCTGTAGTGTGTCACAGAGTACATCCTTTTTGTCTTATCATCCCCACCCACAATACCTCATTGAAATGAATCATTGGTCTGGTTCTAGGCCTCTGACCTCTGGCACAACATCATCACTGGACCTTCACAGAAACTCTTCTCCAATATCCTGCTACTGTTCTGAGTCATAGAGATGCTATGTCTATAGTTCTGTGGGGCTAGTCTCTTCATACACTCTAGTAGGTCATAGGTTGGGTAGATGTTATAGTAGACCAACCCCAGACCCAGGATGTAGACCTGTGCAGTAGCTGAGTTGGTCAGTCTGGAAGAATGGGTTTGACCATCTCAAGGGAGAGGGAGAGCCAGCTCTCTGACTCTCATGTAATCAAGACCAGTTCTTCCATGCTTGTGGTAAGGGGTGGAGCCATCTATTCCTAGTGTAGGGGCCAGCTCTCCCATGAGGGGCAGAACCAGCTCTCCTGATACAGTATCCAGCGAAGGGCAGGAACAGCTATCCCAGGGGCAGTGATGGCCCTTGGATTTCAACATGTGTGCTTCTTATGTCTCTCTAGGTAACAGGGGCCATGGACATCAACACAGATCCTAACTGCAGCAGGATGATGGACCTAGATATGGCCCTAGGCAGTAGCTCAGGCCATGATATCACCATGGCCTTGGTTAGCAGTACAGATCAGGCAGTAGCTCAGGCCAGGATATCACCATGGCCTTGGTTAGCAGTACAGATCAGGCAGTAGCTCAGGCCAGGATATCACCATGGCCTTGGTTAGCAGTACAGGTCACTCATATCAGCACAGCCCAGGTGATAACACAGCTATCAGACACCAACATTGCCACAGGTTGTGGTCTAGACCCTGGGCATTTATGTGGCCTTTGGTGGCAACATAGGCCACAGACATCTGTACAGGCCCTGATTGCTGTAGAGACACACAGAGGTTTGTTTTGCTTTGTTTTTTATTCTTTTAAAGAGTAACCAGAAGCACAGAGACTATATGAAAATAAAACTGTGAACAGGATTTTAAATGAATTGCAGGACTTGAGAGATATCTCAGTCATGAAGAGGGCTTGCTGTTCTTCCAGAAGACAAATTCCATCCCAGTGCCCAAATCTGGAGTCTAACAATCATCTGTAACTCCAGCTCCAAGCGATATGACACTTTCCTCCAGCCTTAACAAGCATCCCCAAACACATGGCACAACATGAATACACACACACACAACACATCTCACATACACAACACATACACATACATCAACACACACATCACACACATACAACACATACACCATATCACACATACATACACATATATCACACACACACCACACCATACACACACATCACAAACACACATATATACACATACACAACACACACATACACAAACACACACACCACACCACATACACACATCACACACACACAAACATACATCATACACACACCACACATACCATACCACACATACCACACCACACCACACACACATACACGAATACACCACACATCACACACATATCACACATATACACACATATGCAACATACACACACATGCCACACCATACCACACACACATACACACACACCCCACATCACACACATCACACATATACACACATACTCAACATTCACACACACACACCATACCACACACACATATATATACACACATATACAACAAACACACACCTATTTCTTTAATCAGGAAATTCAAGAGAATTGTCTATCAGTGATTTGGGAAGATGTCTAATTTTCAGTATAGAACAGTGTTATAACAAATCAAATGGTTGTAAAGTTCCGAGATCTCTTTGCATGGATCAGATTCCCATCTCCTGAATTTCCTTAATGGTCCCCTTTCTTCTCCTTGTGGAAGTCTTTAAAACAAAGCAAATCTCTGAGATTAAGATGAAATCTCTCCATACCAAATCCTAACTAATTAATGGTAATAAAACTCCAGTACTATCAGCTCCAGTAATAATGATCCCCATGCTCTCTGATTTCATGAGAAGTTTGACATATAATTTGGAAAATAAAAAAAAACAATCAAATGTCATTGTTAATGTTATTATATTATTTTACCTGTGACCTGAGCTATTATAACTATCACCTTATAATTGCAATTTGTCCATTGGGAAAGCCAATTTCAAACATTATCATAGCTGAAAGGTCACCCAGAACATATGCAATTATAACAAAATTTTATGGCACTTGTGGAAGCAAATCCATTTTTCTTATACTTAGCCCCAGATAGTATTTGTTCTTTAAAGAATAAGCCATAGAATTATAAAATATATACTATTTGCATGTAGCCCTCATATCTTTTTAAAAATCTTCACAAACAAGACTTGTAGACATATTTTCCCTAAGTACTGTTGTATTGTAGAGCTGCATTCACATGTCTCAGATTGATGGGGTCTATTATACAGGCTTAAAGTCATGTTCTCCACTTCTGCATCTGCCTCTTCCAAGATGAGAAGATTCTATCTGGCCTCTTGATCACCAGTGATAGTGAGAGAAGAACTAACAGTGAATCAGAAAGTACTTCCCCATTCTTTGTCAGCCTAAACCAAAGAAAAAAAAGAAAGAAAAGAAGAAAAAGAAAAAGAAATAAGACAGGAAAAAATTCTACCATTGAATCACATTTATATTTTCATAAGAACTACCTATCACTTCTCCAACCATTTTGTGTCCAGGTTCTACTTTAAACCTACCATCTGGAGTTATTTTCTTCTTTCTTTCATTTGCTTTTCAAATACAAAAATGTTCACTAAATATTATGGTCCAGTGAGGAGCACATTTGAAAGAAGGAACTATTAGTGGGCTCATGCCAAACAGCCACAGCACTAATTACTGCACAACTAAATCATAGGTAAGAATGTAAAGGAAAGAAACAGATGGAAATAGCAGAGTAGGGAAGCCCAAGGGACCATGAGCATCTTTTGACTTCTGAGTCATAGCACAGAATAAGAAAGGAGAACTGGCACCATGATTGTGAGGTTCTTCAAACAAGCCGCCAGGCAAAGAAGGAAATGTGACAAACTAGAGACTGACCAAAGGTCAAGGGATTTTAAGGTTCCAAGGAGACGGGAAACCAATTTTTTACTGAATATGGAATGTGAAAGCTATTCATAGCCTATGTCTTCTAGCCCACCAGATGATTCCCACCCAAGTCTGAGCAGCTCCTTTATACAAAAAAAGAAATGGTATTAGACTAGGAGATAAAACTGATACCATATTTCCAGAAACATAGCAGGAATTACCATTTTTTTAATCTTTAAAAAAAGAGTAGAAAATTCCAGGCATGGTGGTACATGCTGTTAATTCCAACAGAGGCAGGTAGATCTCTGGGAGTTTGAGGCCAGCCTGGTCTACAAAGAGAGTTTCAGGACCACACATAGAAATCCTGTCTCAAAAATAAAAAGGAAGGAAGGAATGTATATTTATGTGTACATATATCATCAACAGAAATAAATCCTAACCTTAAATGCATGGGGGAGAGAGTATGTACATACTGTCTTTATGTGTATTAAGCACAGACAAATCGCTGTTTATGAATGTGCTAGTGGGTATATTAACATATTAAAAGGACTAGAGTGATATCTTTGTTCTTCAACATTAACTTTCTTTCTGATAGAGTTTTGGAACAAAAATATTTGTCCAAATTTGGCAAACTGAGTTCCTGAGGTCAAAGTCATGAGAATGACATAATTAATTAGTCAAATTGATTGTCAACCATTATTTCCTTAAGCATCATTAAGTATTTTTCTCTTAAATGTTTTGTTTTTGTTATTGTGATATCATTAATAATTTTTAGGACCTCCCACCCCTTATATAGCATCTACATTCCTCCATCCCTCCCTCTCTCCTTCCTCTCCTCCCATGTTCCCCCCCTAAATTTGTGATCTCTTCTTTAATTGTCACGTGTACATGCATGTGCGCATGTTTATGTACATGTGAACATATAACCTACTGAGTTCATGAAGCTTTACTTGTATGTACATGTATGAAGAGGTGACCCCTCCTTCTGTGATTTTTCTTCCCTGAGATTTAAGTATCAAACTTCCACTGGAGATGTATCAATTAGAGTTCAGCACCCTACAGTCATTAAGTCTCTATATTTTAACCAGTTGTGGATCTCTGTAATTGTTTCCATCTGTTGCAAAAAGAAACTTCTTTGATGAGTCTGACAACATTTACCTAAGTACAAGGAGGTTGGAAATTTACTATTTTCTGAAAGTGGCAGTAGCAGGATATCCTCCTGGCCGATGACCTCTCCATCCATGGGTAGTGGGTACATACCAGATATGAATTCTTTTTGTTGTGCTAGTTTTAAATCCAATGATACAGCTGTTGATTATTCCCAAGGAAAAAGAGCCTTTATTTCACCATTGTAAATATTTTAACAGTCCAATAATTAAGTGGTTCATGGGCTTTTCTCCTGAGTAATACTACCAATTATTCCTCTTCTTTGGCAATGTGCATATCTTTCTGAAGTCCATCAATGTAATGTTTTATTACTATTATTCAACTTTGGGCTATTATTAATAATAGTGATCACAGAATCAGAGAAAAATTAGCTCATATTTCAGGAGAAAGCAATAAATAAATAAATAAATAAATAAATAAATATTGTCTTGATTTGATAGAAGGTGACCTTAAACTAAAAATCCTTCCTCCTAACCTTCCAAATACTGTGATCATATCATAATATTACAGGTGAGTATCACAATGTTTCTCACTTTTCTTTTCTCATAAAATTATATAGACATCATCTTAGTCCACATTATTTTAATATTATAATAGTTATAGCAATTAGCATTAGCATATAACCAACTTCTGTTTCTCATCTATTTCCATCATTCATTAATAATTTTTTTTGTAAAGTTTGATTTGTGTGTGTGTGTGTGTGTGTGTGTGTGTGTGTGTAAGTGCTCTCAGAGACCAGAGGTGCCAGATCTCAATAAAGTTGATTATTTGGGGGCTAAGCTGCAGCAGGGTTGTCAGGGGGTCCAAACCTTGAGGCTAAGCCAAAGAGACCAGGACAGAAATTAATTACTACAACAGACAGTCATGTGCTTAGATGTGTTAGGAACTGAACTTGGGTCCTCTTCAAAATCAGCTCATGTTTTTATACACTGAGTCATCTTATCAGCCCCCTATAAATAATTTCTTTAATTTATATTTAGTTAACATAGATTTGTGCTGTTAGGAATCTAACATGGAGCCTTGCATAAGGTAGCTTAGCACTTTTACCACTGAGATCCACCCCAGTCCAGCACAGCATTATTAAACAGCTATTGAATCAAGTCTCACCTGAACCATTGTCTATAAAACATTCTTTCATATAGATCACTGTAGAGAACTGAGAACACTGTGTGATACCCATGTCCAAGAAGGGCTCTATACACACACATACAGAGAGACAGAGACAGAGACAGAGACAGAGAGACAGAGTCTTTATAGAGTTAACCCTGCTTTAAATGTTAAGATTTATTTTGTGAAAGTGTACAAGTGCCTCATTCTATGTAAGTACATCATGTGCCATTCCTGGTACTCACAGAGAACAGAAGAAAATGTCAGTTCTCCTAGAACTGGAGTTACAATCAGTTGTGAACAACCATGTGAATGCTGGGAACCAAACCCAAGTCCGCTGCAGGAGCATCAGTGCTCTTAAACACTGAGCTCCAGCTGCTAAACATAACTTCTTAACAAAAGGAATTAGGATAAATTTCCAGTTTTATTGACCACGTCAGTCAAAATAGGCAAAATGGCTAGCATACTGGTATACATCTCTAACACTCAAGAAGAAGAAACAAGAAGATTTCAAGTTCATGGCAAGCTTGGGCAGAATAATGAGAACTTTGTCTCAAAAATAAAGAACTAGGGGCTGGAGAGATGGCTCAGCGGTTACGAGCACCGTCTGCTCTTCCAGAGGACCCGGGTTCGATTCCCAGCACCCACATGGCAGCTAACAACTGTCTGTAGTTCCAGTTCCAGGCAAACACCAAGGCAAAATAAATAAATAAATAAAGTTTAAAAAAAAATAATAAAGAACTATAGGATGGTCTGAAGATGGTGATGCCTGTACTACTTCTGTGATGGAGAAGTCTCTGCATATTTTAAACTACTCTGCCACCACGTCATCGTGTTTCTCAGAAAGTCTCTCAGTGCTATCATGATGATCCATCAAAGAAAGTACAGTGACTACATAAATGAGGGAGGCCATTAAGGTGAACTATTCCAGAGAATAGTGCCCTGAGGAAAAAAGTACCCACATTATACACGGCTTTAAACTTGGTTCTCTCCCCAGCCACAAAGGGAAGATGGATATTCTTTGGTCAGATGAACACTTTATGAGATTTTGTACTATATAAAGAGACATCTTCAGGGTCTGGTGTATGCACATTGTAAAACCTTGAGATATTTTATGTTACAGCATACATATTTAATATGATAATAAAAAAGCTTATTTATTTCAAAACCCCTTTTTATCCTTGCTTATATAACCAAACAGCTTGATGCTATTGGCTAAAATCTTAAAACTTTCATTATTCACATTGACAGTGAGACTGTGCCCAACTTCTAGAGATGTATAAATCAGACTCAGGCGGAAATGACACACTCAGAATGAGTGATTTGACATCTACATGGAAGCACAGGGTTAGAGACTGAAAAATAGATGTTGTGTTAAGGCCCAGTGGGGTTTTGGTTTTGTTTTGTTCTACTATCCCTACAGCAGAATATTATTCTTTCATTTTTTATTTCCAACAATGGTTAAATTACAAGCCCCAAACTATTTAGTAAATATAACACCACACCACAAAAGAATAAGGAAGGGATAGCTTTAATAAAAGGCAGAAAATGCACTGAATTAGTAAGCTGAATTTTTAAAATGTTTAAAAATCAGATCAAAAAATGGAAATTCATTTAAATGACACCAAATGGTGTCTTACACTCAACAAATACAGGCTATTTAAAGACTTGCAAGCTCATCAAGGCTGTGTCTGTTAGTGACAGTAGAGTAGTAGCAGGCAAAGAAAGCTGCTGTAGATGATTTTCTACAACTAGCATGAAGAAGTTCCAGAAAAGTGGGGACCATTGTTGAGTTTAAGATTGAAATGTAAGTAGTGGGTTGTTATCAAGCAACACATCCTTCCACACATCCTAGACATGAATTTACACATCAGTCTTGCCTAGGTTGTTCTGAAGGCAGCCATGGTGATGGGAAGTGTCCCTGATTTACAGTGATTAGTGGAGAACATTATTAGACAAAGTCTAAGTTGTAGTATTATGAATGAGACTTGGAGCCAAATATTGGGGGAAGGCTGAAATATAAGAGAGAGGAAGCACCACAGTCAATTCTCACCCAGCTGTCTTGCAACTTCCTCAGCCTTGCTTCTGGTTGTTTCTGTCAGTCGCTTCTCCCTCTGCCTGGTTTCTACAGCCCTTATATACCCTATCCCATCCAGATTATGATTAAAGGTGTGTAGCCTTGAACTCACAGAAACAGAAGAAGTTCTGTCTCTGGAATTATGGGATCATGGGTGATGGTTGCCACTCCTGGCTTTCCCTGTTCTTGGATCAAAGGTGTGTATGACTTACTCAGCTGTTTATCCTTTGTATTAAAGGTTTAAGAATTTCCTGAGCTGTATGCCTAGGATTTGACTGTGTGCTCTCTCCCCAATATTCAAGTTTTATTAAATATGTGATATATATCCACACTAAGTCACTATTGTTTTATATTTGGAAAAGACTGCTCCCCACACCAGATCCTGAGAATAATTTGCTAATCACAATATGAATCTGCTAGCTGTTTAGTTATGTCCATAAATCTTGAAGGTGTCTAAATAAAGCTGAGTAAGTCTGGTCAAATATACACAATAATCAAAAATTTTTAACTCAAAACCTTATACAAGAACAAGACTGTGGGTTTGATTACCTCAAGCACTACAAAATAAAAATGATGATGAAAAGATAAAAATCATCTTAGAAATTTTTTTACCATTTTAATCATATATAGATAAATATGGTTCTGGCTGATTTTACTTTCAAAACATTTTGTTTTGGTATATAATTTTTTTACCTAGTTCTTGTTTTATTTTTATTGCTTTTAATACTTTTATCTGCAGAGTGTGTGTTTGTGTGTGTGTTTGTGTGTGTGTGTGTGTGTGTGTGTGTGTGTGTACATGGATGCCATGATATGGCACTAATGTGAAGGGCAGCAAACAATTTGTAAGAGTTAGATTTCTCTTTCCATCATGTGGGAATCACACCCAGGCCATCAAAACTTGGCAGACAAGTTCCTTAAGCCACTAAGTCATCCCACCAACCCTGCTTACTTCTTTTATGTGAGGAATACAAATAAATCCAATATATACTATTGCTCTATGAATAGTTTCTACTTGCATGTTATAATTCATCCACTGGGGTTAATCCAGGAGAGATGTTTGAAATGAATCTTGCTTTTATAACTGACAGATGAACATTAGTGTCATCAGAACTACACCAAAATAGAAGTTAAATCAAATTCAGCCACAAATAGGGACAAAATTATGTTGTTTGCAGGAAATGAATGCAACCAGAGAGTATCACATTGAGTAAATTAAGTCAGACTCAGAAAAACAAATATCATATCTTCTCTCATCTGTGATCACAGATTTTATACAAAGAGATAAAATTACAGAGACACACACACATGCATATATATATATATATACACATATGATATGAAACTAGAAACAATATAGTCTAGGATAACAAAAGGGATGGGAGGAAAAAAAGAAAAAACCAGGAAGGTTGAGACAGGGGATGTGGTCAAAGTACATTACATACTTGTAAGAAAATCTCTTCATGAAAGTTGTGTACAATGAGTCTGGGAACAGTTGGTAGAATGTTTGTCTAGCTTGATTAAGGCCCTGAAGGTGATGCTCAGGACCCTGTATTACATAAACAAGAGATTGTGTCATATGCATGTAATGACAGCATTTCAAAGACAGAGGCAGGAAAATGAAGAACATAGTCAAACAGAAAATTCACGGCAAGCCTGGCATGCATGAGACTATCCTAAAAACGAAAGTGTAAGGTTGAAAGCATATACAATGAATGTATGTCAATTAAAAATAAATACATAATGAAGAGAAACAAAAAGAATTTTCTCCTAATTACCCATTTGTGATCAACTTAAGTGGTCAGATTTTTGTGATCTGACATGATTTCACATTATAAGATGATGAAAATAGCTACTCTGCTTTTAAAATATCCCCGACACCAGGGGCTGAGGATCTATGTGTATGGTAGAAAGCTAGCCTACCTCCTATGGGAACCTGAGTTCTGTCCCCACACTGGAAAGGAAAAATATCCTCTTCACCAAGTTAAACACCTTGTCTCACTGAGACTCCATGCAGCCATTCTTTTTGTTTTATCTTTCTAAAGATATTGTCAGAAATGATTTCAGGTGATTGCTTCCTCTGTTTCCCAGCTGGTTGTAATTGCACAAGAATTTCAGAAACAAAGGAAAGATATTTGATTACGTTGTTTGCGGAAGAATAGAAGGGAAATACACAGTCTCCCTACAGAGCAGTCAACCGGCATGGATGACCCAGAGGGCTCTTCTGTTTACTGCATTTTCTTACGGCCAGAGAACAAGCACAATGACTGGAACCACTGATTTCTACCCTGAAAATGCTGGCAGAAGATACTTTTATTTTAGGTGCTTTAAAAACACATATTGATAAGATCACAGTTATACTGAAATATAACCCATATGCTTCTAGTTAGCCTCTTTATTCTCATGGGTTCTGTTTTAGCACACTCAGATATATGTAAATAAGAATTAGTTGTGTCTGTGATGTGAGGATGGGGACTCAATAGACTATGGTATTTTGTCTTTGCAATTATTCTTTAATGTCTACTGCAACACGGAGCACCTAAAGAAAGGCCTTCAGATATGGCTTTGGTGGTACAATGCTAGCATGCAAGGAACCCTGGCTTCTATTCCTAGCACCACATGTTCACACACATGCATGCACACACAAACACATGAACAGAGGCAGGCATACACACACACACACTCAGACCACCTTTCATTTTGCTACATGTTCGTTTTGATAATTTTATCTATCCCATAAACAATAGAGTGTATTTTAGTAGGGAGAGAAAGAGAGACAGAGAAATCAGAGTTTATGGAAAAAAATATATGAATGAACAGTCTGAATGTGATGATAAAATTCATACATTAACATTAAAAGAAAGTCCTTAAGTTTAAATAAAATCTTTACTTTCTTAAGTAACTTTAAAATTTCCTTAAACAGAAAAGAGAATGGCAAAGAAAGAGAGTGGACAGAGAGAAAGAGAAAAAATGTTCCGGGCAGCACAGGCTGGCCTCAATCTGTCATTCCCCTGCCTCTGCCTTCTTCAGCAAATCCTACCAGCATGAGCCTCTGGGTGCCAGAGGTGGGTTGGGGGCTGGACTGAGAGGGAGAGTAATGAAAGAGATATCTTGATGCCGGGGTCATTTCAGAGCTAGGGAAAAACCTGGTGCAAGGAAAACTCCCAGGAATACACAAGGATGACCCAGCTGAGAAGCCTAGCCATAGTGGAGAGGGTATCTGAACTAGCCATCCACTGTAATCAGATTTTTGACTAACCTAATTGTCATCAGAGAACCTTTACCCAGTAACTGATGGACATAGATGCAGCCAAGCCCGGGGCTGAGCTCCAGGAATCCTCCAGAATAGAGGGAGGAGAGATTGTACAGTGTGTGAGGGGGGAGGGAGGCTCCAGGTCATGAAGGAGGAACCCACAGAGACAGTTGAGCAGAGCTCATGGACTCTGAACTAACAGTTAGGTAGTCTGCTTGGGATTTACCTAGGCACTCTGCATGTGTGAGGCAGATGGGTAGATTGGTCTGTAAAGCTCCTGGCAGTGAGATCAGGCTGGACCCATACTTAGCTGGCTGGATTACCTTGCCCAGTCTTGATGCAGCAGGAGGCACTTGGTCCTATGTCAACTTGATAGGCCATGCTTTGTTCAAGCCCATGGAAGGCCTATTCCTTTCTGAGAGAGACAGGAGGGGTGGATGGAGAGGTGGTGGGAGGAGGGTAGAGGGGAAACTGTGGTTGTTATGCAAAATGAATTTTAAAACGTTAATTAAATAAAATTAAAATAAGAAAAAATCAGAACATTGTAGGCAGAAGGAAATAATCTTCGAAAGTGCATAGAGGTGGAAACTGGATGTGTGTGGTGTGAGCAAATGAGCAGGTAAAAGAGTGGTGAGTCTCTGAAAACATCAGAAAGGAAAGCACTGCCCACATCTCCACTAGCCCATTTGTCAGAGAAGAAACACCTTGCTGAAAAGAGAAAAGACATTCTAGGAAAATTAGAAATTGAGCTAACATTTTTCTGAAAGTGAGGAGTGACCCAAAGCCTCTGAGATGGGACTTTTATAAATTAGGAAGGCAAATTCTGGATGGTAGTTTTGACCATTCTTTTAGAAGGCCAAGCAATCTCATGTCCTAAGAATGTTGAAGATTTCTTTACTGGTTCTTCTCATATATAAAAGAAAAAAGTGGAGAAAATAAAATCTCTGCTTAGAGAGAAAAAGAGAAATTCCTTTTATAATATAATGAGGCCTCTGCATCTCCAACTGAATGTGAATCAAAATATTCAAAGAGAACACCACATATGTGCTTAACATGTGCAGTTTTCAAAGTTACAAACCTGTTTTCATAGTTTTGTCTGTATTTAGTACTGCCACTAACCAAAAGATGTTTGAAACATACAGAAGAATTGCACAAGGATCCCAGAGCCCTAGGTGTGGGGGAGGGGGTGTATTGTAGATGTAGCTATTGAAACTGGACTTTCCATGAAGTCTCACCAACATGACTGCCTAAACATGAGCCAAACAAGGAAAATCAATAGACACACTAACAGGGATGGGAAAACTGATGAGGCCTCAGCCTCAGCCATACACAAAGACATCAGCCACTAAGGAATTCTTGACTGGGAGAAACAGTCTTCCCCAGGAAAGAACACAACTGATTATCCAGTACCAAGCAGTCAGCCCTGAAATCAGTTATAAGTAACATTATACAGCTCTGTACTTATATACTTAGGAGTCTGCATGTGGGGTGTGTGTGTGTGTGTGTGTGTGTGTGTGTGTGTGTGTAAAACAATTAAAAAACAAAAAGAGGCCATGAACTTTAAAAAAAAAAAAAAGAGCAAAGAAGGGTATGTGGGAGGGTTTGTGGGGAGGAAAGAGAAAATGGAGAATTATAATCTCATAAAACAAATATTTTTCTGTGTGCTTTATTGTTGTTTTACTTTTGAATAAATGCAAAATAGTAGTATTTATTTTTTTTTTTAAAAAAAAAAAAAAGAGTCCAGATCCCAGTTGATAGAATAAAATTTAATTAAATTTGAAGCAAGGAACTAAACAGACATGGCTGAAAATCATATTTGTGAGTTTCAGTGCCTACAAAGGAGTTTCCCAGATGGTGACAGGAAGCACATGAGCCTGATGAGTTGGGAGAGCCCTGAGGACTGGGACAGAGTGCCCAGGAATCTTTAACATACAAGCTGTCATGAAAGTCCTGTAGGAATAATTGAAAAAGTTTGGACATGAGCAAAAGGAATGGCCTGGGGAGGGAGGTAGAAAAGAGCAAGAAATAGGGGAGGAGGGGAAGAAGAGGATGCTGTCCTCAAAGATGAAGACAAGGACCTTCCAGAGAGGGTCAACCCAGTTCGTACTACCATTTCATCAATATCACTCACAGTGTAAAGCTTCAATAAGCTTCTAAAACCCCATCTAAAAACAGAGCTGCGGATCCTAATGCTAGTCCATTGTAAGTGTAATGTAGAAATAAAATCTGACTGTACCTATGATGTCACTTTGGCATTTGTTTTATATTTTATGTAGTTCTTTTACAGTCTTTTTAAGAGCATTCTAAAATGCCTTTTGAATATTGCAGACTATGTAATATATAGTGTAGCACCTGTTTTGTAATATAAGATCTCCCTTTCTGTCCTATTAACATGTGTGTAGTCTTCTTTAAGAATATCCCTTTGTTAAACATATGATTCTGGCTAAGAAAGCCTGCAGATTATCACCTGAGTAAGTACAGGCAGAAAACAAAAACCTATAAAAGTTTGTTTTGATATTTATCAACTCCACTGCAATACAGAGACAAGTTCATGCATTGATGATTTTATTCTTTTTGTATAAAGCTAAGTTTAACATGTATAAACATTTTCGACTGAAATTTCCTTTTACTTCTTTAGTCTTATATAAGAACACCTTTTCCCAGGCAGTCTGTGAACGACACAGCATGACAAGAAAAAATACCTTGGCAAAGAGCCTTTTATCTCTTTTTCACCATATGATATACTTAGGAAGCCAAAAAAAAAAAATGGTGATTATCTTGAACAATTGAGTTCTTCCCAGTCTGGAGGCTGTCCCCCCATGCACGCACAGAGATCTCTGCCATCCTCCTGTGGGAAGAGATAGACAAGGCAGATTCCTCACTTTCCTAACTTGAAGGTGACTGAGACCCTGAAATTTCCCATAAGGGATATTCATGAACATTTAGGATTTACACTCTTCTGTGAAGATAAAATTCATACATTTTAACACACAAATCAACCTTGAGTGCCCTTCTAAATCTCTACAAGTAATAAAAATGTGATGATCAATTCTGCATATTTTCACAACGGCATCTTCTGTGGGCTGTGAAAGTTTAATAGAATTCTATTTCTGAAAATTATGCTGTGTTGCTTTAGTATTCTGACACCAAGGATTTGGAAAGGTGAATCATTCATTCTGTTGCTCACAGAGACATCTGCAGAGAAAAGGAATCTAAGTTCCTTTTCAAATCTAAAAGTTTCTTTCAAAAGTCCATTTTGCTGAACATACAACTGCTTACCAGGTGTCTCTCACACGCTGCCTTCTAGTCTTAGAGGACAATTTCAAGCTAATACATTTACAGGCAAGCATCCTTTGTATAATTTCTGTTATTTCTGTTACTAGCTTTATTTAATCAAATGATATTGTGTTCATTCGGCCATGTATTGTGACCAAAAACAACAAGTTTTGATTTTCCCAGCTATAGAAAATATCTTTCTATTAGATGAATAGAGAACAGATTTTTGAGTCTATCTTCCATTTTTAAACAGAAAAAACATGAAATAGGACATGGATTACATCACAGCACATGACATAAATATTACGTTATAAATAGTTTGGGTACTGGTTCTGACATATGACATGAACTGATAGTTCTTATCCTCACCCTTAGACCTAGAGAATCAAAAGTGCTTCCTATGAAGTCAAATCTGAGAAGCACCACAGTTCCTTTCTTAAGAAATACTGGGCATATGTACTGAAATTAGAATCTCTAGATAGATTGTTTAGAAAGTCAGTGATCTAAATGCCCTATTAAATGGTAAGCAATACTCCCAGCCTTTACAAAAACAATTCTTAGTCTTGGTTAATCAAATTCTTTTTGTTTGGAGGTTGCTTGCTTTGTCCTATTGGTTAGAGGTAAATGTTCACATGCAGATCTCATGGTTCATCTCTGAAAGGCCTAGCAGAACTCCATGCACACTGCTTGGATGAGAACAGATTTGCACACTCCACCTAGCACAATACCTTGTTTGGTCCTCACAATGAACCTCTGTCAAATCCTTACCACATTTTTTTAACTGGAAGATTTGCAGGATCTGAAAAGAGCATAGAGTTTTAAATGGACTCACAAAGAGTAAATCACATTTTCATCACTACACAGAGTTCATTCTTAAAGTCTCTCTCACTAGGGATTGCCTTTTTCTTCATCTTCTATGTGAGAGGCAGTTTTCCTTTAGGAAAACTTTCTACTTTTGCTTAAAAAGTTGTGACCTACCTCATCTCCTACCACCATTTCTGAGACAGAAATCATACCTACAAAAGGCTATAGCATCCTCATCAGCCTAGGTCCTGAATCATCCTGAGGTCAACAGGCACCTTGAATTCACAAATGCCTAAGCTGAAGGCACAGGATAAGACATGCAGTAAACCACACATGAAAGGGGAAAAAGGCTACAAAATGGGCAAATCTCTTGGCTCACTTATCTTTACCACCAGTAACTCTCCAAATTTACAAAAAAAGTAGATAAAATGGTACCTCTTTTTCTAAGTGGATCTGCTATTAGATTTATCACAGCCTTTAGATAGCTCAATACTGACTGTCATAGGAAATGTGAATCCATTAAAGTTGTTGTCAAACAGCATACAAGTGCACATGCTGACCATGCACCATCTGCAAGAAAGTTGTGTAAGTAAACTTCTGTCAAATCCAAACAAGTATTTGTAGTCAGAAGTTTTTCTGTCCTGCTAGGCTGGTTCCACAGCCATTCAGTCCCATATAAACATATAGAGGCTTATATTAATTATAAGCTGTTTAAACTATGCCTCAAGCATATTACTATGTAACTCTTATACCTTAAGTTAACTCATATTGCTTATTTATGATTAGTCCTGTAGCTCCTTTTCTTCAGTGGGGCATTTTCATCTTTCTTCTTCTGAGTCTGACTGGTGTCTGCCACTCTGCTCTTCTGCTTCCAAGAATTCTCCCAGTCTGATTGCCCTGGCTCTACTTCCTGTCTAGCTTCTGGCCAATCAGTATTTTATTAAACCAATACTCTCAATGACAAATATCTACAGTATTGAAGAGCATAGTCTCACAGCAATTATTCCATCTTTAAGCCATATTTTCAGAAGGGTCACTGCTCAGTTCCATTAGAAGCTTTGAGCATTATTTTCTTTATCTTACCTTCTAAATGCTGAAGAGTCTGCACTCCTCTGTGTCTGGGTGACTACATGCAATATTTGGTTTTGACTAAGAACCCTGCTCAGGGCAGTTGACCACTGACAAGAATCAGCTCAGCATGGGGAGGGGGGTTTAGGGGAGGTGGAAAGAGAAAATGAAGGATTAAGATGATTGAGTTGAGGGAGAGACAGAGAAAGAAAGCAACAAAATAGATAACTTGATAAAGGGAGCTATTCTGGGGCTAGGGAGAAACTTGGTAATAGGAAAAATTTTCAAGAATCCACAGGATGACCCCAGCCTAGACAAGCCATAGGGTAAAGGGTACCTGAACTGCTCTTCCTCTGTAATCAGCTTGATGACCACACTAATTGTTATCATACAATCTTTACCCAGCAACTGATAGAAGCAGATGCAAAGATCCACAGCTAAACCCTGGACCAAAGGAAGAGAGATTATATGAGAACAAAAGGTCAAGATTATGATGAGGGAACCCACAGAGACAGCTGACCTGAACTATTAGGAGCTCACTGACTCTGAATTGACAGGTGGGGAACATGCATGGGACCGAACTAGGACCTCTGAATGTGAATGACAGTTCTATGATTTGGGCAGTTTGTAAGACTTCTGGCAGTGGAACCAGGATTTATCCCTAGTATAGGAACTGGCTTTTTGGAAACAATTTTCTATAGACGAATACTTTACTCAGCCTTGATATGGAGGAAAAGGCTTGTTCCTGCTTTAATTTGATATGCCAGACTTGGTTGATTCCTCATGGGAGGTCTTAAGCTCTCTGAGGAGTGGATGAGGGGAACAGGGAAAGCTAAAGAATGAGTGAGAGAAGGGGAAGAAAGAAGAGCTATGGTTGGTATGTAAAATTAAGAAAAAAGCTTAAGTATAAGCAAGCAAAACAAAAGAATCAGCTCAGGCTGGATGGCCTGGCATGCTAAGGAAGTTGTTCTTACAGCATAATTTACTTTTACTCCCAGAACTGTGCAATTCTAAAGAGTTTGCAAGTTTTATTGACTGCTGTGCCATAACTAAATCTAAATCTTGTTAAGCAAAATAGGGCACCAAGATAATGAAGCATGATTGTGCAGAATTATTTGTTCACTACAACTCCCATGAGATCACATTGCTACCCATGAGAGAAGAGCTTATAAACCCATCAGGATGATGCTGATCCACTGTACCATGACATGAAGCTAACATGTTCTCCCTGATGGTTAGAAAATGAGCAAAAGGAAGTAACTTGATAAACAAGTAGAAAAGTATATAGTGGTAAGAATGAAAATCAATGCTCCATCACAGCATCACTGAAGCTCTGACTATATAAAATGATTTGGAAATTGAAGTGCAGAGGATGCTATACTTAATAGATTCAGTAACCCAAATCCTAAGTGTAATAGCCCTGAGCTGTAGATTTTTCTGCACTTCCATATCTTCATCTATGAAGTGGAGATAATGATGGCTTTTACTTGATGGGTTCTACTAGTACAAGGCATGAAAATATGCTTGGTGCCTACCATACAGTATCATCATCATCATCATCATCATCATCATCATCATCTAGTGTTATTTGTTTTTTAAGAACAAGTGTATACAGGCAACTGACTAAATAGGATTCTTTTTGTCTCCCGCTGACTTTAAACTTGTGATCCTGGCCATAGTATTTTCTCCAATAACATACTGATCTAGTTAGCCTCTCTATTGATATGATTATTGACCCAAAGGAACTTGTGGAGAAAGGGTTTGTTCATCTTATGGGTTGGAGCCTGTCACTGAGGAAAGGAAGCCAAGAGAGAAACTAAAAGAGACACCATAGAGGAACCAATGAATACTTGTTCATTTCACCTGGCTTGCTTAGCTATGCTTCTTATTTATATAGCCCAGGTCTACCTGCTAAGGTGTAGTATTATCCACACTGAGCTAGCCCTACTGCATCAATTAGAAGCCATGACTATGACCCACAGACATGCCTGCAGGTCAATCTGAAGGAGGCATCTCCTCAACTGAGGTATCCTCTTGCCAAGTATGTCAAATTGGCAATCAAAATGGTTGTCACACCCATATGCCTGCTCTCTTTACTAATCATCACCATCCTTAAGTACCTGCAGCATTTTACATCACTTATGCCAATTATGTAAACATTTGGCTTCCATGTCTAAATCCTTGTTGTATAATGCTGTGTGACATGCTAGAAAAATGAGTGGGTTTTATTTATGCAGAACATAAAAATAATATTGATTTTCAAGTTCATGAAAAACAATTAAATCACTATGTCTGGAGAGGTGAGCAGCAAGAATAGGCCACTTAAATCCACATTTCATTTTGGAGAGAAGATAAATTCAAGTAATATTTGAGGTCGGCATGAGAACAAGGTGGGCTAAGGACAACAGTTGAGATTAAGCCAGGCACACCAAAACAAGCACGTACCAAATTCTCCCATAGAATTCACTTGAGTGTTTCCTTCCTCTATAATGTTAATCCATTCAATAAATATTGAAAAGTTAAGATTAGTACAAGCTTGATGGATGAGCCTGACAAGAAGTCACGCTCTAACCAGCTCTCTTTAATGTAACCAAAATCAATTATTTTTAAAGCCAAGATTCTGGTCACATGTTTCAGATCTTGGCATCTCATAGTTTTATGCACTAGTTAAGCTTTTTCCAAAATGTTCATTTATCTGCTCCAAAGAAAACAAGGCTGGAATATTTATTTAGGTAACTGCCTGAAGCCTTTTTTAGCTTCTAATTGATAGTGTGTCTCTGAGACACAAGGCTGGCAAGAAAAAAATCTTAATAAGTTAGTAAGATGCTTACTAAATTTAATTTTTAAAAATTATTTTCAGGGTCTCAAAAGCAAGCTGGTTATTGATGGAACATTTTCTATGTAAATGAATATCTCACTCTCATGACAATTCAACATGCTGCTCTTTTATTAATAGTAAAAATAATATTGGGAGTTCACTGACTCCGAAATAACTGCTGAGGAACCATCCTGGAAAGGAACCAAACCCTCCAAATGTAGATGACAGTCAAACAGTGTGGGCAGTTTGTGGATTGCAATAGGATTGAAGTTTAGTCCTGGTACATGAGTGGTTTATAGAAGCCCATTCTGTACAGAGGAACACCTTACTCATTCTTGATACTCAGGGGAGAGCCTTGGTCCTCACTCAATGAGATATTGCAGAGCCTGACTCACCTTGGGAGTCCTTGCCCTCACTGGGGAATTGGTGAGGGTATGGGGTGGAGAGAGGATGTGGAAGGACTGGCAAGAGAGGAGGGAGAGGGAGCAGGCTTGGGTATAGGAAAAAACTTTTTAAATAAGCAATAAATAAATAGTAACAGGAGTCTACAGTAATTCTTTTTGTTTTTATTTTAGGAATGGCAAAGCCAACACACCTTTGCTTAGATATCCTGCAAGATAAATCTCTCAAGTACTACTTCCCCGAACCAGATAAATTCTGTATGTGGTGTTGGTAAGAATGTGGAGGGTCTCCCACATCTGTCACTGCAGAGTTGAAGCAGCAGCCTGTTTCTGCAGGAGACTAGTTACAATAAAGTGACCAGGAATACAGGAAAAATAAATAAATAAAACCTCTCCAGAAGGTGACAGAGGAGGTCATTTTCACAATGCACATGCTCAGCCAAGCCTCATTACCTCTCATGTTCAAAATGCCCTTTGGGCTAGAGCCTGGTGGAGACCAAAATGTCAAAACAAACAAGGGCAGGGATCCAACCCTAATCGAAGCCTCACTACTAGCTAAGTGGAAACTGGCAGAAGTAAAACCTTTCTGACAGTTGCTGTGACAAGTATTTTGCATTATCCATGTAAAAAACTCTACATGTATTAGTATTCAATAAAGAGTATATATTTTCATACTTTGTGCTGTTTTTCCTACAATGTAACTCCACTTTTTTATTAAGTTAGAAAGTATGAACTATTAATTAATTAAATTTCTGCTACATTTGGATCATTAGAGTCAGACTTAGTTTGAGCAATAATTCAATAAATATTCACAGTGGAGTCTGAGGTTGGTGGAGAAAATCCTAGCATCTTTGCCTTGTGGGCCCAGCAGAAAGTGTATGTGGTCATAAAGCAATGGATGTAATTGCAAGAAGACTGAAGCAAGCTGTGGGTAGATACTTTAGCTTTATCTATGCTCAAAAAGCAGCACAAAATATGTATGGAAATCACTCAGATAGTTAGTCCAGGCAACAGAAAAAGACTCTTTCCAAATACATAAGCATTTCAGAAATAATGTCTATTATTTTCCATTACACTTGGTCCTCTATATCTGCCAGTTCTACATGGATCCAACTATCACAAATTGAAAATACTTGGCAGTCTTCAAATCTCGTATGTCCTGAGCATATGTAGACTTGTTACCTATCATCTTCCTTAAACAGTAGTACACTATTATAGCTGTTTATATAGTGTTTATATTATATTGGGTAATATAAGTAATCTAAAGATTGTTTAAGGTATATTGAGAAATAAGCATGGCCTACATGCAAATACCATGACAAATAGAGGACATGTGTATTTATTTATACTGGGATGAAATGAGTCCTGGAGCAATCCTATGGTTACCAAGGCATAATTATATTCTGTAATTGGTTGGACTCCCCAGATCCTGCCCTGCATAAGTAGAGAAAGTCTGTTTCCTTAAATTTACACAAAGAACAAAATGGCTACTTAGTCATGCCATAGTCATAAAAAAGCAGTTTAAAAAGCAATTAGGCCATTTTGGTAAAAGTAGACCAGGGGAGCACAGATCTACATCACCACACACTTTACAAGTCATTCAGGGCTTGAAGAGTGTTATGACTTTAGGACCATCCTGAAGAACACATCCTGATTTAATAGCCTCTAAGTAGTTAAGGAAAATCATTTTGTTCCATTCTTCCAGGCCAGCTCTTTATAAGATTGGACGAATTAGAAAAACTAAAGCTTTTTCCTTCAAAATCTATTTTATTCAAAGGCAGTGTATCTGCTTCAAAAGCTTTTACTTAGACTGAACACCAGCCATATTAAAAGTAAGCCGGGAATTGAACCCACTGTGCATCAACCAAAACCTCCTGATTTTTCTCTAAAATGTCTACTTGTTCCATACTGATGCATACTGAAGGTATCCCCACTCTGTACCACATTCCACTCTCTAGGTGGACATCATTAAATCATTACATGGCAAAATGAACATCATTCTGGATACTAAAAACAAACTCATGGACTTCAATCCATGTTTGTAAAACACTTCTAGTTTTATCTAAACCTGTTTTTTCTTTGGTTGATTGACTTGGGACAAAGTCTCATGTAGCTAAGACTAGACTCAAATTCACTGTGTAGACAGACAAGGCTGGCCTCAAACTCCTCATCATCTTGCTTCATCTCTCAAGTACTGAGATTACTGCATGTGTCACCAGATTTAGATAAACTATGTTTAAGGTAAATAAAACTATATGCAGCTCAAAAGGTAAGAGAAACTTTTTGAAATACTATATGTTTTGTATATTTCATTAATTTTTACGTTAGCATACAAAGCAATTGATTTCATGATAAAAATATAGAGTGTGAGAGAAAGAGAATCTGTTCTTGTTTGCTCCTCACATTCTCTACTCACCTTTTCCATCTCTTGTCCACTTCTTGCTGGCTCTGTTCATCTCATCAAACAGCCCCATTCTGCTTTCACATCAAAGATGTTTCATTACCCTTTTTTTGTCTTAACATAGCTTCCTTTCTTCTCACAGTCCCCATTTTAATTTCAACACACATACTTACACCACATACACATATTTACACCACACACATAAATACAATACACACACAAAAAAATGAAAACATGTGACATTCTGTTGTTTTCTTTTTCAGTCTAACTCATTTTGTTTAACATAATTTCTAATTCCATTCACTTTCTTGTAACTGATATTATTTATAACTAAATAAAATTCAGAATATATGCCATATTCTGAAATATTTTATGATTTTTTTCTCTGTGATATATATGTGTGTGTATATATATATATAATACAAGTATTTACAAATGTACTTGATCATGTATGCATGTATGGCAGCCAGAGGTTGACTTTGGGAATCTTTATCACTCTCCACTTTATTTTTTAAGTCAAGGTCTCTCACTGAGTCTGAAGTTCACTCTTTTGCTTATATGGACTTGCTGGATCTTCTGTCTCTCACCCCTAAAACTGTTATTATATCTTTGCTTTATCATCTTGGCTTTTGACATGATTCTGGGGATCTTAACTCAGATCCCCATAGTGAAGCAGCAAGTACTTTACCAAGTGAACCATTTTCCTAGATTCTGAAATGTTTTATGTTTTCAATATTATCTTTTGATGTATATTTTTATTTTATTGTCAATAAATTAATTCAGACCTTAATTTTTCTAACAATGACTATTGTGATAGTCTTTCTAATGGCTCTAATGTCTTCAAGCTCCAGTTCTCTCACTCTAATTTCCATGTTGAAATTAATTCTAATCTTCAAACACAAGCCTGATTACTATTTCTCCCTAAATAAGGTGTATGTATGTGTGTGTGTGTTTGTGTGTGTGTGTGTGAGTACAAGTGACTCATATAACTTCTGAGAACACAAGTAACCTATAAAATTATCCCAAAAATGCTAAAAGGTATAAATTAGAACAATTTAGGCAAAATAGAACATGTGATTACTGGATGGAAAAAAAAGAGGTGTCTTCTTCAATTATCAGGGGGAAAAAATGTAGCTACAAACTCCAGTGGGATCCATAATAAAAGATGTGTTACCCTCACAACAGCTGGCCAGTCAGCCCAGGCTCAAAGCCTGAACAATGGGGCAAAAATCATGCCCCCCAACTTGATTGCAGTTTCAGGTACAAGCCAGCAACAGAACCCCTGTGGACAGACTTGCCAACCACCACCCCTCATCAGACCCTGTAGCCTATAAACCCAGCTCTATTCCCTAAACATATCCATGCCTTGGAGACCTGAACTGCTCCCTGAGACACAGACTCCACTGGATCCAGTTGCACCAAGAGCACCTATCTGACAGAGAATAGCTCCCTGAAACACAGACAACACTTGCACCAAATAAAGGAAGAGATGAACAAATCCTTGAAAGAAAACAAAGAATACCAAGAAAAGAAAAACAAACAAATAGGAGAAACATTCCAGAAACTAAAAACTGAAATAGAAGCAATAGAGAAGGCAAAAATTAGGCAAAGATGGACATAGAAAACCAGAAGAAAAGAAATGGAACTACAGATACAAGCATAACTAAAAGAATCCAAAAGATGAAAGAGAGAAACTCTGGGATGGAAGACTCAATAGTGTCAATAGATACATCAGTCAGAGAAAACTCTAAAACCAAAAGAGCCATAACACAAAAGGTTCAGGATATATGGGGAACCATAAAAAGACCAAACCTGAAAATAATAGGAGAAAAAGAAGAATACCAGCTCAAAAGCACAGATAATGTATTCAATAAAATCATAGAAGAAAAATTTCCCAACCTAAAGAAGGAAATGCCTATAAAGATACAAGAAGATTGCAGAATACGAAATAGATTAGACTCCCCCAAAAATTCCACTTGCCACATAATAATTAAGCCACAAAACATACAGAACAAAAAAAATTTAAGAGCTGCAAAAGAAAAGGGCCAACTTACCTAAAAAGGCAGACCCATCAGAATAACACATGACTATTCAATAAAAACAATGAAAGCAAATAGGTCTTGGTCAGAAGTTATACAGACATGAAAAGAACATGGCTGCCAACCCAGACTACTAGACCCAGCATAACTATCAAACACTATAGGTGGAGTAAGCAAGATATTTTGTGACAAAGGAAGATTTTAAACAACACCTATCCACAAATCTGGCCATCCAGAAAGCACTAGAGGGAAAAGTCCAAACAAAGGAACCCAGATACACCCATGGACCCACAAATAATTGATAATCACACAAAAGAAAATCCCCCAAAAAGGAAATACACAAAAACTACCACCAAAAATAACAGGAAATAGCAATCCGTTGTCATTGATATCCCTTAATATCAATTGACTCAACTCACCTATAAAAAGACACACCCTAACATGATGGATACAAAAACAGAATCCATCCTGTTATATACAAGGAACACATCTCAACTTCAAAGACAGATATAGGCACAGAGTAAAGGACTGGGAAAAGATTATCCAATTAAATGACCTCAAGAAACAAACTGGGGTTACCATCCTAACATCAAACAAAGTAGACTTTGAACTAAAATCAACCAAAAGAGACCAGGACGGACATTAATTATTCATCTCAGGAAAAAATGATCAAAATGAAATCTCAATCCTGAATATTTTGCCCCTAATAATAGTGCACCTACATACATAAAAAAGACTACTAAAGCACATCAAATATCACACTCCAATAGTGGGAGACTTCAATACCCCACTTTCACCCTTGGACAGGTGAACCAGACAGAGACTCAACAGAGAAATAAGGGGTCTAACAGAAGTTATGATGCAAAAGGACTTAATAGATATTTACAGAAGCTTCCACCCAAAGACAAAGAAATATACATATTTTTCAGCATCCCTTAGAACTTTCTTTAAAATTGACCACATAATTGGTCATAAAACAAATATCAATAAATACATAAAAATGGAAGAACTTCTAGTATCATATCAGACCACTATGGTCTAAAGTTAGAGTTTAACAACATTAAAAATCACAAAAAGCCTACCAACTCATGAAAACTAAATATCACTCAAGTGAACCATCTATGAGTCAAGGAAGAAAATAACAAAGAAATCGAAGACTTCCTAAAATTTAACAAAAATGAATATACAACATACCAAAGCTTGTGGGACACAATGAAAGTAGTCTTAAGAGGAAAATTCATCGCACTAGATATCTATATGAAAAGCCTAGAGAAATCCCAAACTAGAGAACTAACAGCAGAGCTGAAAAGGCTTAGAACAATTAGAAGAAAACACACCTAGAAGGAGTAGATGGCAGGAAATAATCAAACTTAGAGCTGAAATCAATACAATTGAAACAAAAAGAACAATACAAAGACTCAATGAATCAAAGAGTTGGTTCTTTGAGAAAGTCAACAAGATAGATAAATCCTTATCCAAACTAACCAAAAAGTAGAGAGAAAGAGTATCCAAATCAACAAAATCAGAAATGTAAAGTGGGACATAAAAACAGACCCCCAAGAAATCTAGAGAATTATCAAGCTATGCTTTGAAAATGTATACTCCACAAAAAATGGAAAACCTAGAGGAAATGGACAGCTTTCTAGACAGGTACAACTTACCAAAATTAAATCAAGATCAGTTTAAAGACCTAAACAGACCAATAACCCAAATGAAATTGAATCTTTCATTAAAAGCCTCCCAAGTAAAAAAAGCCCAGGTACAGATGGTGTCAGTGCAGAATTCTACCAGACATTTAAAGAAGAACTACTACTAATATGCCTCAAACTGTTTCATACAGTAGAAATTGAAGAAATATTGGCAAACTCTTTTTTATGAGGCCACAATAACCCTAATACCCAAACCACTCAAAGACTCAACAAAGGGAGAGAATTTCAGACCAATTTCCCTCATGAATATTGAGGCAAATATTCTCAGAAAAATTATGGCAACCAAATTAAACAACA
The DNA here is from genome assembly GCA_004025045.1 of Sigmodon hispidus. Classification (NCBI taxonomy): domain Eukaryota; kingdom Metazoa; phylum Chordata; class Mammalia; order Rodentia; family Cricetidae; genus Sigmodon; species Sigmodon hispidus. Next base: position 2,958 of record PVIH01004914.1, on the reverse strand, counting down.
TATAAAAAATACCATCTACCACAATCAAGTAGGTTTCATTCTAGTAACGCAGGGATGGTTCAACATATGACTACTATGCCTATATGTGTGTCTTCAACCTACATGCACATAAGAACAAGGCTTTATTCTAATACTCTATCAAAAACACATTTGTTGGTTATTTAAATTTTCAGTGAGATGGTTATTGGGTGAAAGAAATGTAAAGGTATGTGGTGATGTGAGAAGTATTTTAAAGGGATGAATCAAAGATGGTAAGAAGTTGGCTATAGAAGGCTAAAAGGCTTGATTAAGAGAAAAAAAATGGTGGTGCTGCTAAAAAAGAAGCTAAAAAGTAGACACCAGTTTCTGGAGAAGGAAACACCTACTGGATTTCTCTAGAGATTACAATCCAAATAGGGCAAAAGTGATAAGAATGCAGCTTATCAGATGAAAATGTGTAATAAGTAGAATATATATATAACATTTATTAGAAAATAAGCAAAATAAATGTATCTGACATACACTGTAAAAAAAAAGAAAAAAAACTGTAAATGTCATCCATCATATAAACAAGCTGAAGGAAAAAACACATGATAATATCCTTAGATGCTGAAAAAGCCTTTGAAAAATCTAACATTCCTTTATGATAAAAGTCCTGGAGAGATCAGGAATAGAGTGAAAATATCTAACTAAAATAAAGACAATTTACAAGAAGTTAATGACGAACATCAAACTAAATGAACAAATACTCAAAGCAATCCGACTAAAATCAGGAACTAGACTGATTTATTCTTTCTTTATTCAATATAGTTTAGCTAAAGCAATAAGAGAACAATAGGAGATTAAGGAAATACAAATTGGAAAAGAAGAAGTAAAACTATATCTATTTGTAGATGATATGATTGTATATATAACTGACCCACAAAATTCTACCAGGAAACTTCAACAGCTGATAAACACCTTAAGTAATGTAGCAGGATACAAGATTAATTCAAAAAAATCAATAGCCCTTCTATACACTAAAGATAAAAGGGCAAAAAAAGAAATAAGAGAAATATCACCCTTTATAATAACTGCAAATACCACTAAATACCTTGGACTAACTATAGCCAAAGAAGTAACAGATCTATTTGACAAAAACTTTGTATCACTGAAGAAAGGAATTGAGGAGGATATCAGAAAATGGAAAGCTCTCTCATATTCCTGGATAGGTAGGATCAACATAGTAAAAATGGCAATCTTACCAAAAGCAGTCTACAGATTCAGTGCCCATCAAAATTCCAACACAATTTTTTTATAGACCTTGAAAGAACAATACTCAATTTCATTTGAAATAATGAAAAAGTCATGATTGCCAAAGCAATTTTGCTCAACAAAAGAACCTCAGAAGACATTACCATCCTTGACTTCAAGGTATACTATAGAGGTACAGCAGTAAAAACAGCCTGGTACTGGACTAAAAACAGACTGTGGATCAATGAGTAGAACTGAAAACCTCAACATTAACCCACACACCTATGAACACTTCACCTTTGACAAAGAGACACAAAATATTCAATGGAAGAAAGATAGTATGTTCAACAAATGGTGTTGGCATAACTGGATGGAAGTATGTAGAAAAATGAAAATAGATCCAAATATATCACCTTGCTCAAATCTCAAATTCAACTGGATCAAAGACCACAACATAAATTCAGCCACATTGAACTTGATAGAAAGAAAGTAGGAAGTACGCTCAATGCATTGACACAGGGGACAACTTCCTAAATATAGAACCAGTAGCACAGACACTAAGAACAAGAATCAATAAATGGGACCTCCTGAAACTTAGAAGCTTCTATAAAGCCAAGGACACAGTCAATAAGACAAAATGACAGCCTACAGAATGAGAAAAGATTTTCACCAACCCTACAAGTGAGAGTGGACTGATCTCTAAAATATATAGAGAACTCAAGAAACTGCAGCTCAATAAAAACCATAGAAGAAAACTTTCCCAACCTAAAAAAGGAAAAGTCTAAGAGTCAAGTAAGAGCTAAGAGTGAACCGAGAAAGCAATGGGCAGATGCCAGAGCAAGCATACATATAACAAAAAGTAAGGCACCACCAGAAGATGTTGGTGGCTCTATAACACCAAGACCTGAGCATAGCAATGAAGAGGAAACAGAGGGAAACAACCTTAAAAACAACTTTATGAAGATTATAGAAGCCTATAAAAAAATTCCCTTAAAGAAATGGAGGCAGAATCCCAGCGCTCTGTGGAGCAGGGGCAGGTAAACTCTGTCCCTGACCACATACACAGCTCCTGCTGAGGGAAACCCCGCCACACCACGACCTCGAACTGAGCGAACCAACTACAGGGGTCTCTGAAGGGCAGATTCAGACCCCGCCCAGAGGTCAGGAGGGGACAAGAGGCCTCAGCGCCTGGGAGGGAGAGTTGAGCTCCCATTGCTTCTGGCTCCACTTCCGGGACCCAGTGCTGGCTGCAGAATCCCAGCGCTCTCTGGAGCAGGGGCAGGTAAACCCTGTCCCTGACCACATACACAGCTCCTGCTGAGGGAAAGCCCACCACGCCACGACCTCGAACTGAGCGAATCAACAACTGCAGGGGTCTCTGAAAGACAGAATCAGACCCTGACCAGAAAGGTGACAGGAGGCATACAAACCCGAGTGCCACAACTGACCAGGACCCATCTAATTGTGAACCACTGAAGCCATGGGCAAACGTCAGTACAAAAAATTGCATAATACTACAAAAGACAACATGGTAACTCCAGAAGAGGGGCGATCCTACAAATACAAGGCCTAAACTGAGCAATGAAGAGGAAACAGAAGGAAGCAACACCAAAAATTCCTTTTTGATGTTCATCAAAGCTCTCAAAGAAGATATGAAAAAAAGCCTTAAAGAAATAGAAGAAAATACAAACAAAAAATTGGAAGAGATGAACAAATCTATGAAAGAAACATGCCAGGAACTAAAAG
>PVIH01004913.1:89087-132315 GCA_004025045.1 Sigmodon hispidus | reverse complement strand
TGTCCTAGTTTTGTTTTCCCAGCATTGAAATTGACCAGTTCAGACTGCAGCAAGAGAGACCTGGAAGCAAAGGATATTTATACTCTCTGATTTGTCCAACACTTTGGTGGAACATGTGACAATTCTGGGTGACAGAAGGACACAAAAATAAACTGAGATCTTAACATGGAAAAGTGGTATCTCTTCTCAGCCCTTCTGACCAACTCCACCCAGGGCTTGTGAGCCCTAACCACCTACCCACCTCCATTGCTTGTCTTTTTTTGTTGTCATTTTCCAGACAAGTCTCACGTAGCCCAAGCTGGCTTCAGACTATGTAACTGGGGTTGGCTTTAATTCCTAATCCTCCGCCTCCAATCTCCTAAGTACTAGGACATCTGGTTTGTACCAACACATCCAGCCACGTTGCTTTCTAATAATAACAAAAAAAAACCAAGGCTCAGACCTCAAGCCATTAGATGCAACAGTGTCAAGCTAAAATCAAAACTCTTCTAGTTTCTTTTCTTTTGTGTTATGACTGATGATTTCCTACTTAGAAAGATGCTGGGGCTGGATAGGTGGCTCAGAGGTTAAGAGCACTGACTGCTCTTCCAGAGGACCTGAGTTCAATTCCCAGCTACCACATGGTGGCTCACAACCATCTATGATGGCATCTGTTTCCTCTTTTGTATACTGCATATACACAATAAATAATTCTTTTTTAAAAAAAGAAAAAAAAAATCAGGCTAGAGACATGGCTGAGTAGTTAAAAGCATTATGCTCTTTTAGAGTATCCAGGTAGGGCTCCCAGCACCTTATGGCAGCTTACAACTGCTATTCCTTAAGCTTTAGAGGATTCAACTTCTTTACTGTGGGTGAGACCCCATGGAGGATTATATAACTGAGTGTGGGGTTGGGAGAAACGTGGCAGCAGTATTCTGAACACACAATGATCATAAACTAATCAAAATCAAGGGTGATGTGAATCAAGAACTTGCTGCAGGATTTGCATCTCCTACTGCACAGGGGCCCTGGTGCTGAACACCAAACACATGCACTTTGCATTGTGCATGTTGTCATGACAAGAAGGCCAACAAATGCAGCCTCCAGCCCTCTGCTCAGACCTCAGGCTACTGAATGTTAGGAACTCCAGATGTTCATTGTTGCAGACAATGTTTATAACTCATAGAAACACTGGTCTAATTAACCAGAATCAAAGACTTTTAATATTTTCTTCAGAGTTTAAATACCAAATCAATGTCTCTTTCTATAATATTGTATTTCAATGTTGGATTTTAGAATTTGCTAAATTTGGTGGGGCTGGATAGATGCCTCCGTAGTTAAGAGCACTAGAGGACCAGGGTTCAGTTCCCAGCACCTACATGACAGCTTTCAAGTGTTAGTAATTCTAGTTGCAGAGGACCTGAGATCTTCTTCTGGCCTCTATAGTTACTTCACACAAGGATGCATTTACATACATGCTAGAAAAACATGTATGCATACAGAAGAAAAACTTAATATTTTTATTCAAGAATTTTCATCATTGTTTTTGTTGGCTAGGAAAACCAGATGAAAAGATTGTTGAAATGACAATGCCAAGAATTGATGTCATCCTTCAGGAGTTTGTGTTGGACCTGAACTTTTTGTTGGAGGTAAGAGCAACTCCTTCCTTACAAAATTTGCTGTGGACATCTCAGAATTGATGTTTCTTCTATTCAAACAATTTGACTGTAATAATTCAGATCCTCCTCTAGCAATGTAAAGAAGTTATCCTTAAAATATCCCTGTGAAAGCTTTGTGGATTTAAATAATTTCCCTTGTGTGCTTGCGTGTTTGTGTGTGAGTGGGAGTGTGTGAACATGCTTCCCTCTGTGTGTACAAGTGTGTGAGCATGATGGAGGTCAGAGTTCAATGATAGTCCACTTCCTCTTTGTCCCCTACACTAAAAGTTTATAAAAATTTAAAAATTCTATTTTTTAAGTATGTGGAGGGGGGTGGGTATGTACACAGGTGAGTACATACCCACCTAACCCTAACCCTAACCCTAGGGGCCAGAGGAGGGCATCAGATCACCTCAAGGTTCAGGTGATTCTTAGCCACCTTGTGGTTGTTAGGGATTGGAGTCCTCTGCAGGACACACACACTCTTAACTCTCAATTATCTCTCCTGCCCTCTAGTTCAAAAATTTTAAATTATTTATTTAGTGTGTGCATGTGGGGCAACAAGATGCTGATGCTTATGATGATGATGCTTGTGAGGAGGAGGAGGAAGAGGTTCAGAAGAGGTCTTTCTGTGACCCTGGAGCTCACTGTTATACTAGATGCACTGAATGACAAGCCCCAGAAACCCTGCCGTCTCCACCTTCCCAGTGCTGATGTCAGCACATTACTGCTCTGCCTGGATTGTTTCCTTTTTTTCTTTCCTTTCTTTTTTCTTTTCCCTTTCCTTTCCCTTGTCTTATTCTTCTTCCTCCTTCCCTTCCCTCCTGTCCACTTCCCTTCTCTTCCTCCCTCTCCCCTGCCCCTCCCCTATCTCTCTTTTGTTCTTTTTTTTTCTTCTTTCTTGTGGAAACAAGTAATGCAGTGTCTGTTTCTCCCTTGCATGACAAGCCCTTCATTGACTGAGCTTCTCTCCAGCCCCTTGGGATTTATTTTATATAAAATGTGTATTTGTATCCTTCCTTAGGGGAGGAAGATCCTGTGACTCTGTGTTTTGGGAACCCATGATGTGTTAAATAGCATAATCTGTGCAGTGACTGTTGATTTACTCTAGCCTGTCCTTCATACCTGACAGCCAATTTTGATTTCTGCAGAAAGAAAATGTCGAAGAGATGCGCAACAGCATTGAAAAAACATTCCTTTTAATTTTCTACAAGATCAACATTCAAGTAACCGCCACTATTTGAAAATTTGTTTTGTTTATCGTATGTGTGGTAGTGTTTTCCTGCATATCTGTCTAAGAGAATGTCTGATTCTCTGGAATGGGAGTTAGAGACAGTTGTGAGCTGCCAGGTCAGTGCAGGGAACCGAACTGAAGACTCTGGATCTTAAGCATCTAAGGACCCTCAGCTCTCACCAGCTGAGCCTTCTCTCCAGCCCCTACCTTGACTTCTTTATGCCATTGTTCCCTTTTCTAGCCAGTATCCGCCATATACATTTTATATCTGTTTTCGGATAGTCTTGTGTTATATCCTAAGTGGACCTCAAACTCTAGCAACATTGCTGCCTCAGTTGTGAGCTGCCAGGTCAGTGCAGGGAACCGAACTGAAGACTCTGGATCTTCTGAGTGTTAGATTATAAGAATGTGCCATCACACCCAGCACCCACTCATTTAAAAAAAAATGATTAAGAAAAAAATTAGTAGTTTTATTTGCACACATAGTCAGATCCCCTGAAGCTAGAGCACAGGCATCTGTGAAATAACTGACATGAATGTTGAGATCATAATGTGGGTCCTCTGGGAGAGCAGTGCAACTCAACTAAAGCCATCTCTCCAGCTCCCGACTAAAATCGATTAGATTTATTTATCTATTGTGTATGCTCACATATGAGCCATGGGGAGAGAGAGGACAATGTCAGAGAGTCTCTGCTTCTCTCCTCCATGTGGTTCTCAGGGACCGAACTCAGGAGGTCAGACTTGGCAGCAGCTGCCTTTACCTGCTCTACCCTCTGCACAGAGAGGAGTCAAGATGTCTCCAAGTCACCAGTATGAGCAACACGCTGAATAGTAGTGTCATTTACTGACAGGGAGCCATGGGGAGGAGCAGAGGGTGTGCGTGTGTGTGTGTGTGTTTAGGCAGATTGTTTGACTGTGCTATTGAGAGACAGGATATAGACTTCATGTGTAAGCACAGTTTGAGATGACAAATCTCAATGGTCTGAAATACAGTGCCATCGAAAAGAATTCAGAAACGCATATGTACCTTCATAGATATTATATATACAGTATATACATTAATCTTTTTACTTCAATTTTTATGGGAAAATTATAAATATATACAAAAAGAGACTATGATAAGTGAATATTTTTGTACTTATTCTTATCCCTCATTGATATTGGGTGATTTTGTTCTGGTTAGATAACTCTGTGAATTAGAAGCAGTTGCCAGGGAAGTCTGACCAGCTGACCTAGACTATCAGATCCTGGGGAAAGGAGACACCAACTCCAGAAAGTTGTTTCTGCCTCCACATGGGCTGTGGCACCCACACTCACACTCAATCCTATCGCATAGCTTCACCTACACTTCCCAGGGCCAGAGTAGTTCAAAGCAAAGTCCCATGTTGTGACCCATAAACACTGTCTTTAAAGAAAAGAAACATTTAAACTGGCTGTGGTGGCTCCTGTCCTAATCCAGCCCTCAGGGATGGAGTCAGTAGGATCTGAAGTTAAGATCAGCCTTGGCTACACAGTGAGTGTGAGGCTAGCCTGGGACACATGTAACAGTGTCTGAAAAAACAAAGACTCCTGCTCAGGTTTATAAATATACTATTTCCTAGAGAATGTGATACAAGAGTTCGAACAAAATGGGTTCCAAAGTGGCTGGAGAAGCTGGTGTAGTGACATAGGCTTTAATCACAGGATCTGGAAGGGAGGGACAGTTAGATTTCTGAGTCTGAGACAGGCTGGTCTAAGCAGTGAGTTTTAGGATAGGGAAACATACTGAGAACCTGTTTCAAAAACGGAAAGCTGGGGGTCAGGAAGGAGGGCTAGAGAGATGATTCAGTGACCAATAACCTTTAATTGCCTTTGCAGTCTGGTGAATCCACTTTCTGGCGACTTCGACCTGAATGATTTGTCCCAATCCACGGGGAATGCAAAGCGTCATCAGCAGTGCTCTGCATCCCTTTGTGAAGTCTCAGCGCAACGTAACAGCAAAGGCCAACCCTATCTGAAAGAAGAACTAGTCCCTTGCTCAAGCACACAACCCCCTGCATTTCCCCTCCCCCAGCTTGGTAAAAGGTTCCTAGCCTGTAAGAGAGGCATGCTTGCTTAGTGTGAGCTCTTCTCAGGGTCTCTGAAATAAAACCGCCTGCATTTGAGTCCAGTCTCCTGACTTTTCTTCCCCATTACGTCCTACATGGCATGCAATCCTAGAACAGGCACTAGGAGCTGGAGACCCTCTTCCAGCTCAGGAAGCATGTGCAGCAGCAGGGCCCCCAGAGTAACCCTTAGATCCTGAGGTATCCCAGAGATGCTTGCACCCTGTCTCTGAACCTCCCCTAATTTCTCCCACTCACCCTCCCCTGCCAGCCCTCTGCATGGAGGATGGAGGATGGAGGATGGAGGATTGCCTTGGATCAAGAACCTGTCCATCCAGACTGCTGGGTCCTGGCCTGGGCAGCTCTCCAAACACTTGGACTTGTTTCCCCAACTGCTCCGTTGTTCATGCCCCTGACCTTCCTCTTGTCCCTCCCTCCCTCCCTCTTTCTTCACCCAATTGGCCCTAGGAAAAAATGATGATCATTCTTCTTTTGAATTCAGACATATAACTGGAGGCCATTCTCTGACCTGTGAGGTGATTAGTGTCTTCTGTCTGGATGAGTCTTTGGGACTCCCTCATCTTCTCTGTGTTCAACCCGTCTCTTCAGGGGAGGATCACTCTACCTATTAGAGCCAGGAACCCCAATTCTCTAACAGACACCCTAACTTCTCACTCATATTAGCTTCTGAAAATTCAGCTCCAGGGATTGAACTCAGGACATCAGACTTGGCTGCAGCCGCCTTAACCACTAAGCAGATTTTATTCAGTGTCTGTCCATGTGAGAACTTAGCTGAGGTCACAGAGGCAGCAGCTCTTCAGCCCTGTGCTTCATGAAAGGAGAGTCTGTGTGGAGGAAGACAGGACTCTGCCCTGCGCTGGGACTGGGAAGGGAGACTTCATTTCCATCCAGGGCTAGTCATGGCGGGGTGGTATTTGTTCTGGACCTTGAAGGAAGCGAGGATTCCAATGGGTAAAGATGAAGTTACAGAGGAGGAAATCTTAGCTGGTGAGAGCAGGAGGACGGTGTCTCATTAGAGATCCAGTCAGGGATCCAGACTGTCATGGAGCACATGTCCAGAGTATAGCAAAGAGACATGGGAACATGGCTGCTTCTTATCCAGCTGCATCTGGTTTATACCAGAGACTTTTGTCACTGTGTCTACATGTGTGCTCTGGGGACAGGTTTTTTTTTTTTTGTTTTTTTTTTTCTTATTCTAGATACAAGGTATCAATTACCTGCTCAAAATTTTTCCACTGAAAATGTTTAAATGAACCTGTTAAGGAAGATGTATGCACGGTACAGTGGGATTCTATGACACTGGCTTTATAACGGAGGAAGTGATAAAGATATATCAGGATAGCACACACTAATGCCAGCTCTCAGAGGGCAGAAGCAAATCAATCTCTGTGAGCTCATGGCCAGCCTGACCTACATTGCAAGTCTCAGGATGGCTAGGGCTACACAGAGGAACCTGTCTCAAGAGAAAAAACTAAAAAAAAAGAAAACTAAAAATAAAAAAGGAAAATAAAAGTATATGTTTTCAATCACAGCAGTCAGGAAGAAGCCAGTGGATATCTGAGTTGGAGACCAGCCAGGGCTACACAGAGAAATCTTGTCTGTAAAATGAAAAGAATACAAGAAAAAAAAAAAAGAAAAGGAAGGAAGGAAGGAAGGAAGGAAGGAAAAAGTCATTAGGTCAGCACAATGGATCAGGGATAAAGGGATGATATGAACCCTGACGACCTGCATTCCATCACTGGTACCCAGGTGATGGGAAAGAACTGACTCCTCAGAGCTGTGCCCTGACCACATACATCTTCCATACACATGCATGTGCATCTACATACAAAATAAATATAAATATAAATATAATGAATACGTAGGGCTAAGAGATGGCTCATAGGTTAAGCATACTCACTGGTGTCTCAGAAGACCAAGGTTTGGCTGCCTGATAAGGAAAACTTGACTCGGGGGAGGGAGACACTTGGTCAGCGAAGGGCTTGCTGCAGAAGTGTGAGAACCAAGTCCGATCCCACCTCCACAGGTGTAGGAACCTGCGCCTGTGATTCCTGTGCTGAGGAGTAAGGACGAGGGGATCCTGGGGCCAGGCAGTCTAAACACATCACCAGGTTCCAGGGTTCATGGGAAACTGTCTCAGAAATAAGGTGAGAAGGATTGAGGAAGAATTCTGATAGGTCTCTCTCATGTAGCCAGGTTGTCCTGGAATCTCTGTGTGGTGTGGATGACCTTGAACTCTTTTGATCCTCCTGCCCCTGCCTTGAAAGTGCTGGGATCATAGACCTGGGCCACCATGCCTGCTCATTTTTATTTTATACATTTCTGCATGATTTGTATTTTTGCAGAAAAGATACATAGACTACACAATGTGTGTGTGTGTGTGTGTCTGTCTGTCTGTCTGTCTGTCTATCAGTGTATGTGGAGGCCCAGGATGTCCTTAAGTGTCATTACTCAGAAACCTCTACTTACTTTTTAGCCTGAGCCACTCATTGGCATGGAATTACCAAGTAGCCAGCCAAGGCTGGCTTGTTGTTTGTTTTTATTCTTTACTCTTTTATGAACCCTCCACCCTGTTCTTAAACAAAGCACCCAGGGAGGCCTTACCTTGGCTTGTTTCTAGCCACCTTTTCTTAACTTAAATTATCTCATCTATCTTTTGCCTTTGGGCTTTTCCTTTTCTATTCCTGAATACTGTCCTTTTGTTTTTTACTCAGTGGCTTGCTGTGTAGCAGGGTGGCTGGCCCCTGGAGTCTCTTCCTTCTCTGGCTACTTCTTTTTCTTCTTCCCCCAGATATTTCATTCTATTTATTTTCTCTGCCTTCCAACTCTACCTATTTCTCTCTCCTGTCTCTCCATTGGCCATTCAGCTCTTTATTAGACCATCGGGTGTTTTAGACAGATAAAATAACATAGCCTCACAGAGTTATATAAATGCAACATCAGTAACACCTTAAAATAATATTCCACAACATTAGCTGGCCAGAAATCCCCATGAACCTGTCTGTCTCTGCATGCCCAGTGCTAGGATTATAAGCACTCAACACCCTGCCTGAAATTTTCACCTTCATTCTGGGGTCAAAACCCTGGCCTTAAAATTTACAAGGCAAGCACCATGCTGACTGAGCTATCACAGCCCTTTGTTGGATTTGTTTGTTTGATTGATGGATTGATTGATTGATTTGATTGATTGATTGATTGATTGATTGATTGATTTTGCCACATACATATTTATTTACTGTGTATTGATGTTCTGACTGAATGTATCTTTGGGTACCACAGGAATGCCTGATGCCCACAGAAGCCTGAAGGTTGAATTAGATACCATGGAACATTCTAATATACCATGCAGTTTTGATCTACAATGTTCAACTGTTTTGTTTAAAAAAATAAAAAAAAAAAAGCAGCTAGTACTCTTAATTGCTGTGCCATCTCTCAAGCACCCCACACCCACCCCGGTACTTCTATTTTTAATCATAGAATCTCATTGTTTAGTACTGGCTGGACTTTAGCTATGTAAATCAAACAGGCCTAGAACTTGTGGCAATCCTCCTGCCTCTGCCTCCCAGTGCTAGAATTACAGGCGAGTGCCACCATACCTACTATGGTAACACACAGCAGACTAAAATGATCTATACACATCAAAAAAATGTGTAAAATGCTTCACCAGCCAGTAGCACATAATGTTAATACCAGTAGTTGGAGACAGAGGCAGATGAATTTCTGTAAGTTTAGGTCACTAGGGCTACATAGTGACTCCCTGCTCAAAAGAAAACTGGACTGATCAGGACAGAGACTGGTTCTGTTGACCAGCATGGGGGGCAGTGGTACTTCCCTCACTGAGGTTTTACAACCACCCCACACCCCAACTGACATCTACATCCTGTTCCTTCATATGCTGTTGCTCTAAGACTGGCAATGGAGGCAGGCCTTGGTTTAGAGGGCACGGTCCGTATACAGCTGGCCAGAGTGAACCATCGAGTTTTCTGGCTCACTCAGAAGACACAGATGGACAGAAAAGAGGAATAAGGAAAGGCCAGAGGAGATGCGCAGCCTTTGTGAGCGGGGACATGTGGACAGTAGAGGTCGCTGATAATTTTCACCATTGCTCTGTGAATCTATCAGGTTTTACCCTAATATCTGACTCTCAACCATTTTTTATTAATAAAACAACAAAAGAAGCAGCTTTATCTGGCATCCAAGATGGTGTAAGATTACAAGGTGCCCAAAGAAGCCTTTAGCATTTTTTACAAAGATTGAATTCAGCTGGAAACAGGATGACATCAGATCCAGACATTAGATAAATATTAATTGAATCTTTGGCTTCTGAAAATGCTAATTCAGAATGCAAAGGGGTGATTAGGCCTACAAAGCAGCAATGATGAATGGATTAGAAGTTCAGCTGATACTGGATCTCACACTTAGGATGATACTTGGACAGAAAGGATTTCTACAAATTTCAAGAAAAATCAAAAGGTTAGATGTTTTAATTGTGATAAACCAGGTCTTCTGAAAAGGGATTTTAGGCAAGGTGTTCTTAGAAACAATTTTTTTTTCTACAGACAATCTAGATAGAAGGCCCCAGCCTTCTGAATATGCCAGTATGACAACGGCCAGAAATGGAACTAATGAATGCAGATCAGCAAGGGACAGACAATCCTTCGCCATTGGGAAATGCCTTAGGAGACCTCTCGCAGGCCCCGGTGTCAAATTTGATTCAATCAATCTTTCCTTTCAAATTGAGGAAACCCCTCCACAGAGCAATTAAAAGACTTAATGCCTATTGTTAAAAACCACACTGCTCTGGATGACAGAACAACTTTATTAAATAAAACAAAATTTTTAAAAGAGACCATAAAACAAGTATTTTGACAAAATTCTATAAATGAGACCAAAGCTAAAAATACAAATAAATGGCTCTGTGATTGAAAGTTTACTAAACACAGGCATGAGTGTAACAACAATTTCACCAACAATTGGCATCCAGACTGGCCTCTTTAGGAGGTAAATATTCAGCTTCTAGGGATTAGAACTTTATCTCAGGGAAAACAAAGTACATGTTTAAATGTTATCAAGCAGTGGTGCCACACACCTTTAATTCTAGCACTCAAGAGTCAGAGGCAAGATGATTTTTGTGAGTTAGAGGCTAACCTGATCTACAGAGCAAGTTCCAGGACAGGCTCTAAAGCTACACGGGGAAACCTTGTCTCAAAAAAATATATACACTTTAAAAACTAATTTCAGGCTGGAGAGATAGCTCTTCAGTTAAGAGCACTGACTGCTCTTGCTGAAGACCCAGGTTCAATTTTTAGCTCCCAGACAGAAACTCGTGACTTCAGTTCAAGGAGATTTGCCACCCTCTTCTGGCATCCAAGGGCACAAGGTATGCATATGATATACAGACATACATACAACCAAAGCCTCATACACATAAAAAAAATTTAAAGAAATGTTATTTTGGCCAGGCATTGTGGTCACACCTGTAATCAAAGCATTCAGAAGACTGAAGCAAGAAATGTAGGAGTTCAAAGCCCTTACATAGCAACAACATGTTGTATTAGGCAGGCAGGCAGGCAGGCAGGCAGGAAGGAAGGAAGGAAGGAAGGAAGGATGATAGCAGCAACATGTTTATCAGAAAGGAAGGAAGGAAGGGAGAGAGGGAGGGAGGGAAACAAGATTCACTCTTCTGTGTCATGAGCCCCTCATCAATAATCGCACAAGGTTCCCTCAGTTTTTCTGCCCAGACGCTCCTCCCCGGCATCTGCATGGCTGACCCATCACTCCTGCTTCTAAGACACTCCAGGTTCAATAGAGGAAGGACACAGTGGCCCTCAGCAGGGCTTTAGTAGGAGAGCTGGAGCACTGAGGTCACAGATCGCCATGGGGACATGAAGGGCAAGAACCTTCAGGTTAGAGACACAGAGGGAGTGTCTGGGGTTTCAGGTTTCTAGGAACTGAGACAGATTCCATGCCATGAGACTTATGTATTCTAAGCCAAGAAAGAACAGGATAAAAGCAGGGCCATGCCTATGTAGATGATTATCACCATGAATTCACATCAAGCTGGAAATTAGCTTTGTGTTTCTGATTAGAACAATTTCTAGCAGTGTGAAGAGGAAATTATTCTAAGCAGCTAAAGATAAGATAAATATCTTCCAGGGGAATTCAGTAATTAAATTCAAGCATTGAATGCAAAGTTTGTATATTACAAGTAGATGGAAAAAAGGAAAAATTACTAGGGGAGCCAAGGTTTAAGAGGCTGCAGTTTATCTGTTAAGTGAAAATTATGGGTCTACATCACCATTCCCAGCTTTTCTCAGCTTGAAGGTTTTATTGTTACTTTGTTTTAAAATAATTGTCTATTTTTATGTGTATAAATGTTTCGCCTGCATATATGTAATTTTACTGTGTGTGTGCCTGGGGTCAGCAGAGGCCAGAAGGTGGGATTGGATTCCTGGAACTGGAGTTATGGATGGCTATAAACACCATGTGTGCATTGGGAACTGAACCTGGGTCTTCTAGAATATCAGTAAGTGCTCTTGACTGTTGAGTCATCTCTGAACCTCAAGCTTACATGTAGTGCTCTTCTTAACTGTAAGCTGTAATTTTTCTCGAATATTTATTTTTTTAACTTATTTAGCTTTATTTATGTGCTTTGGTATGAAGGTGTCAGATCTCTGGAACTGGAGTTACAGACATTTGTGAGCTGCCATGTGGGTGCTGGGAATTGAACCCAGGCCCTCTGGAAGAGCAGCCAGTGCTCCTAACCCCTGATAAAAAATATATAAATTAAATAATTTATTTATTATTTTCAGTCCTGGGGATTGAACTCAGGGCCTTATACACGCTAGTCAAGCGCTCTGCCTCTGAGCTATTCTTCATCCTTTACTTTTTTTGTCCTTTCTATTTTCTTCCTTCCTTCTTTCTTCTTTTTTTTTTTTATTCCAGGACAGGGTTTCTCTGTGTCCTGGCTGTCCTGAAACTTTCTCTGTAGCCCAGGCTGGCCTGGGACTCAGGAGCCTCCTGCCTCTGCCTCCTTCAGTAAATCCTACTGCCCTGTCCCACCAAAACCAAATAAATCCTACTGCCCTGTCCCACCAAAACCAAGTCAGCCCTAACTTTTAAAAATGATTCTGCCACCATTTTCACTGCAAGTCTGGTTTGAAAGCAGCTAAAGGGGCTGGAGTGATGATTGACCAGTTAAGAGCACTGACTGTTCTTCCAGAAGACCTGGGTTCAATTCCCAGCACCCACATGGCAGCTTATAACTACCTGTAACTCCAAGATCTGACACTCTCACACAGACATACATGCAGGCAGAACACCAATGCACATAAAATAAAAATAGATTTCTTTAAAGCAGCTAGATGTACATCTGTCATCTCAGTCCTTGAGATTGAGGGTAGAAGGATCAGCTCAATGCCTGCCTCAGTTACTGGAGGTAGGGTTTTTCTATGTGGCCCTGGCTAGTCTGGAACTCACTATGTAGACCATGTTAGCCTTAAACATGAAGCAATCTTTTTGCTTGCACCTCCCAGGGTGGGGATAACAGGTGTTCATTGGCACACCTGACATTTACTCCAGTTCTGAGCAGTGCACCAAAGTAAAAAAAAAAAATCCCAAAACTGTCTGTGTATATTTCCACATGTTGTTACTGGTGATGACAGTGGCTGAACAACCAACTCTTTCTTGAAAAGGTTACAGAAACAGAAGATAATTAGAAGAATAATTTCACTAGAAGATAATTTCACAATAGTCTTATATCTATATAAGATCTGAAGTGCTATTGGAGGACCAGCTGGTGAGCTTCTCAGCCCAAATGTGAGCTCTCTAGACACACTCCTCCAGAGATCATAGTCTATACGGCATCAGCCTTTCTTTAGAGTAATGCCTACCCCCTCCTTTTAATACAGGGTCTCCCCTACATCAGGCTGACCTTAAACTCTCCTTATAGTTGAGGATGACCTTGAACTTCTGATCTCCTGCCTCTACCTCCCAAGTGTTGAGATTACAGGATTGTACAGGTGGTGTATACATTGGTGGGGACTGAACACAGCTTGCTAAGCAAGTACTCTGCCAGCTGACCTAAACTCCCGGTCCCTTGTCTGTTTCTAAAAGTGTTACTGTCAGACAGCTCCCTCTAAAGCTGCATTGACTAGACTCTTCCATAGTGATGGAAATGATTTGGCATCTCAGCTGTTCAGCACAGTAGCCATTGGTTTCACCTGACTCCTGAACATTTGATATGTGGCCAGTGAACTGAATAGATAAGAACTGGACCTAGTGATATAACATCTGTAATTCCCAAGACTTGGGCAGCAGGAAGACCAGGAGGTAGAGGCCAGCATGGACTAAATGATACCCTGTCTTAGAGAGAAAGAGAGAGAATCTACTTAGATGTTTTGGTGGTTTTGTTTGTTTTTGAGACAGGGTCGTTCTACATAACCCTGACTGTCCTGGAACTCAGTTCATATACACGACTAGCCCCTAACTCACAGAAATCTACCTGCCTTTGCCTCCCAAGTGCTTAAAGACATTGTGACTGGCTTTTCTGTCTGTTTGTTGGTGTTTGGGTGTTGTGTCTGTTTGAATCGGTTTGAGACAGGGTCTCCCACAGCTATGGCTAGCCTCAACCTGATCTTCCTGTCTCCATTTTCCACTTGTTACAATTACAGGCATGTGCTACCATGCCCAGCTTAAATTTATTTAGTTTTAATTTATTTACCTTTAAATAGCAACATTGGGCCTCCTTAATTGGCAACTAACGGCTGTTTGAGAAGAGACTGTCATTTTGTCAGTGGTGGAGAAACTGACAAGTTGGCTTGGTCCAGGGAATAACCTCCCACCCTGCAAAGGCAAGAAACTCTAATTAACCTCAGGGGGCTAAGAAAGTCAAAAAGAAGGCATGGGGGCTGAAGAGATGGCTCATTGGTTAAGAGCACTGACTGCTCTTCCAGAGGCCTTGAGTTCAATTCCCAGCATCCACATGGCAGCTCACAACTGTCATGAAGACATACATACAGGCAAAATAGTAATAAAAGTAAATTTGAAAAAAAAAAAAGAAGGCATGAAGATAGGAGGAGAAAAAGAGAAAAAATGAGGGGTGATAGAAAAGACTAGAATTCATTATACAAAGCTATGAACTTGTCAAACAGTTAAAGGTTTTAAAATATAGCTGCGTAGGACTGACATAGATTGTATTGGGCAGAATGGCTGTAATATGTAAGTTCTGAGAAAGTAGGTGCTGTGTTTTTATTACTCTGGACTACTCTTAAATTTTAGAACAGTTAAGTACCCAAGACGTTTTCTAGAGGATGAATTATGTCCTCCAGAAAGTGTGTGTGTGTGTGTGTGTGTGTGTGTGTGTGTGTGTATGAGACCAGCACTGAGACATCCACTGGCTTTCAGCTGCATCTTAGTGACCCTGAGCTGGAGGTTAAGGAGAAGTCTGTTTTGTCGTTACTTTTGATTCTAAGAGAGGGTCTTACTCCATAGCCCTTGTGACAGACTCCAGCTTCTTTCTTCTGAATGCTGGGTTTGCTGGCAGGAGCCACAACGTGAGGCCTCTTTTCTTCAAAACATTTTTGTTCATGAAGGTCTGAAGCTAAGGCATGGAAGCCCACACCTGTAGTCTCTCCCAACTTGGTACCCTGAGGCAGAAGGACCACAGGTTAAGGCCAGCCTGAGCAACTTATTGAGACCTTGACTCAAAATTTAAAATGTCCCAAAGGGAGCTGGGAGGCAAGGTATTGCGACACTTGCCCTTAATCCTGTCACAGAAGATGCATGCAGATGGATCTCTGGGGGTTTGAAGCCATCCTGATCAACACAGTGGGTTCCAGGCCAGCCAGGGCTACAAAGAAAGACCTTGCTTGTCTCAGCTGTGGTGGTACACGTCTTTAATACCAGCACTTGGGGCAGAAACAGATTATTCTCTGAGTTCAAGGCCAGCTCAGTCTACAAAGCGAGTTTCAGGACAGTCAGGACTACACAGAGAAATAATGTATTGAGAAAAAGAAAGAAAGGGAGGGAGGGAAGACTTTTCCTCAGAATGGTAGAGGACTTATGGGTGTAGCACAATGGTAGTGTTTGCTTAGCATATACCGGGCCTGAGTTCACTCCCCAGTACAAACAAACAAGTGTCCTCACACGACAGAAAAAGAAAGTCTATTAAATTTCCTTCCAGCAAACAAAGCAACAACGTTTTATACACTGTCTTCCAGATTTCATCCACATAAAGAAGTCTTTTTTGCTATTTTGCAAATACAAAGATACAATCCAAACTTTCCTTTCGGGAACATTCTCAGGGTTCAGGTCTCAGCCCACATGGAGCCTGACTCTTGGACTCATTTGTCTGTGGTTTCTCCAGTGAAGAAATGTCACTGCCCATAGACATCGGCAGAGTCCAGACACAGAGAGACTGAGCTCAGCCCTGGCTCTGAGTGCGGGAGGCCCGACTGTCAAATGCAAAGGACCTGTTGCATTATCCATTCACCCAACAGCCATTAAACTCTTGTACGGCATCTCACAAATGTTTTCCTTGTTTTTAGAGATTCTACTATATTCCTTATTATGGCTAGCTAGGAGGCATAGCATAATTTATTAAACCTATCCACTATTGCATCAGTGAGTGCTCAAGTCTGTTGTACTTAACTGTCCTCTGCTGCCATCTGCTGGACTTTGGAAGGACCTGCTCCCAACTCAGCATCAGAGCTGGGCTTACTGACTGCTGACATTTTCTCATAGAATGAAGGAGTGGGGAGGGCCATGGGATGGACCCTCTCCAGAGTATCTAGTCACCCCTCGGTTGTATGCAAATATGTCTGAATTATTCGTGTGGTCCTAGGGTATCAGGGAGGAGCTATAGTATTTGGGCAGAGAAGGACTAGGGGAGGGGGCTGCACCTATATAGCCCAGGGAGAGTTCTCATCCATTCTTGCTTTAATGCTGCCCAGGCTCTATAAGTAAGCCTTTTACTCTTTAACTCTCTTTTTATTCTTTGTGTCTTTCACATTATACATTCACCCAGCGCACTCAACCAAATGGGGCAGAGCTATCGTGCTAAATAAGCCTTATAAACAAGCTCGCTGGTTCCCCAGGCTGACCTATGGTGGAGCCTTGCTATTAGGTTTCAAACCCGAGGCAAATAGCTGAGGTGCCTTTTAACACATCAAATCGGACAAGTTCTTCCTGCATTCCACAGCCCCCACTTGTTACGGGTCCTCCTGGCTTGCATACTCTGTCCCCTACACTGAGCTCTCCAGACCAGGTGGCTGGGCTGCTCTTCCCTAAATAGCCCAACCATTTTAGTTGAACCCCCCTATCTATTTTGGGGCTCCTGGTTGCTGCACCTGGTTCCCCTCTCTCCCATCCAGTCCTCACTTTCCTAGCACGGCTCAGGGTCACATCCACTCTGAACTCTCCCAGATGTCCTTGCCTCAGACTATGCTCTCCCTTTTCTCCATGATAAATCTCGGGGCAGTCATGTCTGCTCCTTTTTATTACTTTTATTCATTCACTTACCTCACTTTGTCCTTGGGACCACCGGAAGAGGGGGTAGACATTGTTCATGTCTTTCCTGGGAAGAAACCTTAGCAACAAGATCATACGATCATTGGATCTTTTTGTCGTTGATTGATTTGGTTTGGTTTAGTTTAGATTAGTTTGTTTTGTTGAGGCAGAGTCTCTATGTAGCCCTGGCTGTCCTGGAACTCACTCTATAGACCAAGCTGGCCTCAAACTCATAGAGATCCACCTGCCTCTACTTTCCACCTGCCTCTACTTCCCAGTACTGGAATTAAAGGCATGCACCACCACTGCCTGACCATTATTGCATCTTATAGAATCCAACAATTATATCTTCCTGTGTGGAAATGTTTATTTCTGTCATATTCTTTTCTTCCAGTATTGTTACAAAGGGGAAAACCTAAATAATTCCTATAGCTTCATCTACTCTTAGTTAACTTGAAAAATTATTAATCTTGGAGGCCATACAACTGAGTAATAAATTGTTACTCTCCCATTAGCTGTGTAGATGATGCCTTTATAGTGTGGGTTTTAGATGATGACTTTATAATGTGGGTTATGATGATAATGGTTGCCTAGGAAACTTCTTAGAGACTTAAAAGAAACTTTTCCTGAAAGCACTTGAATATTCACTTTCATCTGTAGGAACGAAACGAGAAGGCTAATTAACATCTCTGTCACATACACATGGCATTTCTATTTTAAAATATACTGTATAGCACATATGCCATGGAGTGTGTGTGGAGGTCTCAGGACCACATGTGGAGGTTGGGACTCTCCTTCTACCCCCAGGGACTCCAAGGAATGAACTTGGATTATCAGACTTGGTGGCAAGCACCTTGACCCACTGAACTATCTTGCTGGCCTCCTTTAAATCTACTTTAAATTTAAGAGCAGATGCATTTTTTTTTTAATTTTTACTTTGTGCCTTTCTGTACTTAAGTATTAGCCATTGTTTTGTGTGTATGTCATATATATATGAAAGACAAACACGCAAATATATACATATATGTGTAAATATATTGTGTTACATATGTGTGTGCATGTGTCACATATATCCAGTGCCACCAGAGGCCAGCAGAGGGCGTAGGAACCCCTGAGACTCGAGTTAGACAGTGGTGATCAGCCAGGTGGATGCTGGGATCTGAACCTGGGCCCTCTGCAGGTGCAGCCAGTGTTTGCTCTTGACCAGTGTGCCATCTTTCCAGAGCTGTATATTTTATTTTTTGAAACAAGATCTTTTGCTGGCCAAGTAGTCCACTAGTTTGGCTAGAATGGCTGGCCACCAAGCCCCTGGACCCTCCTTCTCTACTTCCTGGGTAATAGGATCACAGGTAAACCCCTGAGGGCCCACCTAGCTTTTACACAGATGCTGGCAGTTGAACTCAGGTCCTCATGGCTGTGACTGAACCATCTCCCTATACACACACACACACACACACACACACACACACACACACACACACACACATTAGACAAGGTCTGTACCCCAGCCTGGCCTTGAATTCTCTGGGTAGTAGCCAAGGATAATCCTGAATTTCAGATCTTTATGCTTTCATTTCCTGGGAGCTAGGATTCCAGATGTGTGCTTCCAGGTCCACATAAGCAAGTCCTTGGGACTTGCTCGCCTCTACCCTGACCCCCCATTCTGGGTTTACCAGACTTTTCTCAAATCCTGAATATGTCCTGAGCCTACTATGGGTATAATGGGATAGAAGGACTATGCTGGGAGATGCCACTCTATTACTGGGAAGACTCTGAACTAATGAAAAGAAAGGTGAGGGGCTGGAGAGATGGCTCAGCGGTAAAGAGCACTGACTATTCTTCCGAAGGACCTGAGTTTGATTCCCAGCATCCACATGGCAGCTAACAACTGTCTGTAATCCCAAAATCTGACACCTTTACACAGTTATACATGCAGACAAAACATCAATTCACATAAAATAAATAAATAAATAAATAAAATTTAAGAAAACAACAACAACAAAAGAGAAAGGTGAGACAGTACAATGGAAACCCCTTTCCCAAGCATACAGCTGACCTCATCAGGACCAAGTCAACAATGCAACTGAGTTAGACAGTAAAAAATCAGTTATTCAATGGGAATTTTAACTACTATGGCTAAGCACACACAGGTTTGAAACAGAAGTAAAGAGTTCATGATCTACAAATCTCTTTGTTAATCTTAAGGGAGAATTGCAACAGAAAGTACATTTGTCAACAGGACAGGTGGATTTTTATTGCAGAGGGTAGTAGTTAGTGCCCTAATAATTGAGAATAAGTAACTGAATATTTATAGATGAAACCTCATCATCCTAAGACTGGAGGAACTTTGAGAAAGTAGAAAACATGTCAGATGGTATGATTGATGGCTTGAATGAGAGGGGCCTGATGGGATCTTACATTTGAATTCTTGATCTCCAGTTACTAGAGCTATGTGAGAAGGTTAGAAGGTGTGGCCTTGTTGGAGATGGTGTATCACCAGGGGTGGGTTTGAGGTGCTTGAGGTTTCAGAATCTCATAGTGTTCTCTCTCCCTCTCCCTCTCCCTTCCTCCCTCCTTTCCTCTCTCTGTCATTTTTTGTTGTTTGACAGGGCTTCTCTGTGTAGCTCTGGCTGACCTAGAATGCACAATGTAGAGCGGGCTGGCCTTGAACTCACAGCTCTCCACCTATCCCTGCCTCAGAGTGCTGGGACTGAAAGAATGCACCACCTCAGCCACAAGTTATTAGTTTGACATGTATGTGTCAGGACTTTCAAGGCTGCTATAGGTTTTCTTTTCTCCATCCACTATATTCTTATAAAATTCTACTTTGATCCTATAAGATCCCTAGTAGTTTCTTAGTGAGGTGGAGATGAAGCTGTCACCCATCTTCCTCTGGGGGAAATGCTGTTTATTATTTTAATAACTGTATAGTTTCATATAGATATATATGTACCATGTTGTCATTGTGGTAAGTGTAGGTTAGATAAGAGAGCTTTACAAGTGCACTGAAGCATTATGTAGTACATCAAAGTTTTACAGAACATCTCATAAAACAAGCTTGCTCATAAACCATTAATTGAACGGGGCATGATGGCACAAGCCTGTAATCCTAACATTTAGGAGAAAGGGCAGGAGGATCCAGAGCTCAAGTGCATCCTTTGCTATAGAGCCAGTTGGAGGCTAGCCTGGGCTATACAAGGCCCTGTCCCCAAAATAGCAAACAAGCAAATCATTAAACACTTTGTTGTGGAGGAGCTTTGTTTTGTTCTGTTGACACAAGCTTTCACTGTGTGACCCTTGCTAGCCTGAAATTCGCTATATAAACCAGGCTGGTTTCAAACTCACAGAGATTCACTGCCTGTCTCCTGAATGCTAGAATTTAAGGCATTCGTCACCGTACCTGGACAATCACTTCCATTTTTGAAGCTTTAAATTTATGATTCATTCAAAGAAAATAAATGTCCTGACCACACTTTTTTATTGTTGAGGCTGAAGAGATGACTCTATGGTTAAGAGCACTTACTGATTTTGCAGAGTTCAGTGCCCAGCACTCCTGTTGGGCAGCTCATAACTCAGCTTCATGAGATCTAACATCCTCTTCTGGTCTCTTCAGGGACCCATATTCATGTGCATGTGCACAGACACACACTCATAAACATAATAAAAGATAAATAAATCTTTTAAGAACTCACTCTTTATTTGGTTTTGTATTGGCACTTTGGATGCTCCCTTCTGAGCTAGGTGTAGGGGGCACAGAGGTCTTTACAGTCGCAGATTGCTCTAGGGAAACCTGGAAATGTTAAGCACACAGGGTTGTTCCTTCAAGAAAAGGAATGCAAAACTTGTTCTCCACCCAGAAGGCTGGAGTGGACACGCTTTCTAGACTGGTGACCTTTGCCCACATGTGGCCAAAGACTTTCTGGCAGCAGACCCCTCTCCAGACACTTCTTGTAAGTTTGCTTTCCTTGACCAGTCTATAGAACCTGATTGTGCTTTCCTATGTCCTTTCAAAGAGTTTCTGTGTAGTCATGTCTGGTCTGTATTTAGCTTTGTTCCTCAAAAGTATTCTTTGCTGTGCACTCAGAATTGAGCTAGTCATCCCAAGAATGTTTTCACCAGATTGTACATGCTTAAATATGTCGACAATAAAACTGCCTGGGGTCAGACGCCCGAAGTTTGAACCAACATTTAGCTACTGAGTTGTGTTGTGCTGAACAGCCTTCTTGTCTCTCTCAGCTCATTTTTCTGCTGCCTGTAAAGGTCACAGATGCCCCTAAAGACAGAGGCTCAATGGTAGAACACTTGCCTATCATATATATCATATCAAATCCTAGGCCTGATGCCCAGGATCATCAAACCAAACCAAACCAAAGCACTGTCTTTTTTTTTTTTTCAAAGAAGAAGTTAGAATGATTCTTATACAATGCAGCAAGAATATAATTCTCTGGAGCATGGTAGCACAGGACACTAATCTCAGCATTTGAGGATCAGAGGCAGGAGGGTCTCTGCGAATTCAAGGCCAACCTGAGCTACATAGCAAGTTCCAAGCTAGCCAAAGTTACAAATAAGACCCCATCAAAGAATGAGGAGTAGAAGAAAAAATAAAGGAATATAATTCTGTAATTATACAAGAGTAATATTCAAAACAGAAAGGAAAGAAATAACAAAAGGAAGAAAGAAAAGGGGAAAGAAAGAAAAGAAAGAGAAAACATTCTTAGCCAGTGTGGTAGTGAACGCCTTTAATCCCAGCACTCAGGAGGCAGAGGCAGGAGGATCTCTTAGCTTGAAGCCAGCCTGGTCTACAGAGCTAGTCCAGGACAGCCAGGGCTACACAGAGAAACCCTATTTCCCAAAACAACAAACAAACAAAAACAACAACAATATAAAGACTAACCCTTGTGCTAGGCATGCTGGCACAGTCCTGTAATCCCAGAACTCACGGTGGAGGGAAGGGGATCAAGAGCTCAAGGCTAGCCTCAATTATATAGTTGAGTTTGAGGCAAACCTGGGCTACCTGCCACCATATCTCAAGGAGAGAAGAGAAGGAAGGAAGGAGGGCTAGTGATGTAGTTCAGCTTGGAGAGTGCTTACCTAGCATACACAAAGTCCTGAGTTCAATCCTCAGCACAGTGTTTAAAAATGAGGAGTGATAAGGCACCTCTGTAATTCCAGCACTCAGAATGTAGAGGCAGTAACACCAGAAATTCAATATCATGCTCAGCTATATAGAGTCTGAGGTCAATGCCAGCATCCCACATTGCATGAGATGTTGAGAAAAGAAAGGAGAAGCTAAATTGTAATCTATGATTATTTTCATGTTTATACATTGTAGGAGACTGCAACTTGCTCATGTTCTGCGGCCCAAATGCTGTGGGACTATGCTCTTGTATACTGTAAATATTTGTCACTTGTACTGGTTTAATAAATGCTGACTGGTCAGAAGGCAGGCAGAAAGTGTAGGTGGGGCAACCAGACTAGGAGAATTCTGGGGAGGAAAGGCTGAGCAGCAGACACAAGCCAGATGCAGGAGAAGGAAGATGAGAATGCTGCTCTGAGAAAAGGGGACCAAGCCTGGTGGCTAAACATGGCTAAGAATCATGGGTTAGTTTAAGAGTAAGAGTTGGCAAGTAATAAGCCTGAACCATAAGCCAAACGGTTTATAATCAATATAAGGCTCTGCATGTTTACTTGGGACTGAACACTACTGAATGGCTGTGGGATCGGCCGGGCAGAACACAGAGACCACTGACTACAGGACATATGAGAGTCAAGGAACGACTCTGGGGGTTTGGTTTGGTTTGGTTTGGTTTGGTTTTTTCTGGAGCTGAAGATCGAATTCAGGGCCTTGCATTTGCTAGGCAAGTGCTCTTCAACTGAGTTAAATCCCCAACCCTTGTGGTTCTTTCTTTCTCCCTTTATTTGTGTGTGTGTTCATGTCTGCGTGGGGGCCTATGCATGTTTGTGTGTGTCCAGAGACCAGAGCAGGGAATCGGGTGTTCTCCTCTGTAGCCCTTTGAAGCAGAGTCTCTCCCTGAACCTGGGGTTTGTGTTTTCTTGCTAGGCTATAAGCCAGCAAGACTCAGCCACCCTCCAGCCTCCAACTTTTCAGAGTTGGGTTTGTGTGTATGTAATATCTGGTTTTGTAAGAGGATGCTGTGATACCATCTCCAGTCCTCATGATTATACAAGTGTTCTCAACTACTAAACCAATTCTCTAGTTCCTACTCATGTTTTCAACTTATATATACATTTTAAAATTATATTCATCCATGTATTCATTTGTGTATGTTTGTATATGTGCACATGTGTGTACCATAGCACCAGTGTGAAAGCTAGAGGACAACTTGTGGGAGTCTGTTCTGTCCTACCCTGGGTCCCAGAGATGGAACACCACTCATCAGTCTTTGTAGCAAGCACCTTTAGCTGCTTGACCATCTCACTGACCCATTGGTTTGATTTTAAAATAGAGTCTTAATTCTGTGCAGTTCTGTCACAAGCTTTCAAGGTTTAAATACACATGCAACACCACACACACACACTTTCAGTTATGGGAAGCTTTATATCTTAGTTATATTTCATGTGCTTTTTAAGTTTCTCAGGAGCCAAAAAAACCTTGAAAACTAAAACTCTTAGCTGAGCATGGTGGCACATACTTCTAATCCCAGCACTAGGAAGGCAGAGGCAGGTGTGAATCTCTGTGAGTTTGAGGCCAGCCTGATCTACAGAGTGAGTTTCAGGACAGCCAGGGCTACAAAGAAAATCCCTATCTTGAAAAAAAAAATTAAGCACCTAAAGTTCTTAAACAGGTCCACCTGCAAAAAAAAAAAAAAAAAAAAAAAAAAAAAGTTAGTTAAATTAAGGGGCAAACAGTCTGCAGAGCTTTCAAAGCATAGAAAATTGGGGAAATAGGGCGTTGACAGGTGTGTCTGCTGTCTTCCTTCAAATGAATTTCATTGGCAGAGCTAAAAAAAAAAACTACCAAGTGTAGCGGGAAATCAAAAACTATACATATAAACAATCGCATCAAAAAGCTAGAGACGAGCAAGACATAGTTAACTAAAAAAGATTCCAAAAATAGACCTCCAAAAAAAAAAAAAAAAAAGACCAAGACAAAAAGCCAACATTCTCTCACAAGAGTTCCTGACCAGTTGCACAAGTTTTCAGACTAATAACGCAACTTCCAAAATACACAGTTCAGGCCAGTGACACAAAAGTTCGGACGTGCGGCATAAAAATAAAAAGTTTTCCTTAAAAATGCTCCGGCGCGCTACAACCTTATCCCTTCATTTTCTCTTAAAACATTTTAAAATTGGCTTTGATTGTTTTAGACAGGGTTTCACTGTGTAGACCAGAATGGCCTCAGACTCAGAGATCCTTCTTCTCTCCCCTTCTCATTCAGTGCAAAGATTAAAAAGCATGTGCCACCAAATCCAGCTGGACAAAAAATTAATTATAAAAGAAGCCAAGAACCTAGCAAGCCCTGCAAAATCTGCCACATTTCTTTTGTGTTAACCCTTGAGTGAACTAGATGGTGAACTAGTTGCTAATAAATGTGAGGACATGGATTCATCCTCACAAAATTTTGTTTCAGAGAAGCGTTTGGTACCTGAGGGTGGGGCCCAGGTCTGGGAGTGCGCTGGCAGCCAATAGATTCAAAAGTTAGGTTCGTGGCCAGAAAGATCAGCTAATGGCTACTGTACCCTGTGCCACTTTGCCCAATCCTGGAATGCCAAAACGTGCAGCACCTTGCTGACGTAGGTTTTCTTTAAAACCCCCTCCCCTCAGGACTGGCGGAGGGAGTTGATGGCTTTTCTCTGTGCCGGACCAATGGTTATCGACCCAGGTTCATTTGGAACCTGTATGTAACAATAAAACCCTCATGCATGTTGCAGCAAATCCAACTCCGTAATGGTCTTTGGGACTTTTCTAGACACGGGTACAACAATAAGCGGGTCACCAGGCAAATGAAGCTAGCAAGTAGCCACATTTTAAAAATCCTGCTGTTGTCTAAACCCATTCATATTATTTATTTTGACATACATATAACCTTGATATGAGATGTTCTATATAACACAGCATTTCCAACAAGACCAAGACAGACTCTCTCCTGAGGTTTATGTTTCTCCTGGTACATTGCCCAAGCTAAACATCTTTGCTTCCTGGGCAGAGCCTAATGCATGGGTATCATGGGAGTGGACTTTTTGTATCTCTCCTGTTCTTTGGTTGTGTGGTCCTCAGCAACAATCACAAGGACAGAGGGAGTCTCTAGCTTTTTGGATAAGCTTAGGGCTCCATTCTTCATCAGGTGAGGAAGGAAGCACCAGTGTTGTATGACTTGTGAATGTTACAGACATTTGGGAATTCTGGAGGCAGCTGGCATGTCCAATCTCACTGGCTTCTCCTACCTCTAGTCCCAAGACATACATGTTCTTATATTCATTCTCCCTCACCATTAACCTTGCTTCCTTCCTTCCCCCACTCTCTCTTTCTTTTGTTTTGTTTATTAATGTTTTGAGCAGGGTCTTATAAATACAGCTGGCCTCAGACTTACAGCAATCCTCCAGCCTCCACTTCCCAGTGCCGGGATCACAGGTAAGCCATGTCTATAATTCCAGATTTTAAAAACTATCTTTCTTACTTTGGTATCTTGTGGAAAAAAAGAAAACGAAAGTTGACCAATGGCACAGCACAATGGACGCACGTCTATAATCCCACCATTTGAGAGCACAAATAGAAGGGTCAGGAATTCAAGGTCAGCCCCAGCAATACAGCAAGTTCCAAACAAGTTTGGTTTGCATGACACTCACTCCATTTAGAAATGGCAACAAAAACCAAACCAAAAACCCAGAAACATAAAAAAGAAAAGAGAACAAGGGGGTAGTGGTAGTTCACTCCTGCCAAGATAAGGTGGGACAGTCCTTCAGAATTCCTGCCTCATAGAAGAGTTTGCCAGATATTCCAGGCCTGTAGGCTGGAGTTAGATGGCCCAGCATTGCAGAGGAACCCTGAGAGTCTGTCCAGGCAGCCAGATGTCTATTATTTCCATATTTTTGGAAATGGCTTGCATTGTACTTTCAGTCTGCTCTGGTAATATATCTTTCTGGGATCTTTGATGGAGTTGAAGACTAGGTAGTTATAGTTACAGTTTTCCTTAGTTTTGATAGAAGAAGGTCAATGAGGTACAAAACTTGGACTCATCAAGATAGAATAGATAATGGAATATTTTCTCTGAATTTGTCAAATACAAATGGGGTGGATACTGTAAATGATAATTATTCTTGCTGAATATAGCTTTACTATATTAAAGTTAAAATCCTTTTTATTTATACAAAAAAGGGGGAAATGTGGAATATTACCTTAACTAGGCAAAGACGTGTTACCTTTGTTTATGCTATGGAATATTAAACTGTGTAAAGGTATGTTGCCTTTATTTATGCTGCATTTGTTTAATTATGTAAAGATGCATTGCTATTTCACCTTGCCTGCCTAAGGCACCTGATTGGTCTAATAAAAAGCTGAATGGCCAATAGCTAGGCAGGAGAGGGATAGGCGGGGCTGGTGGGCAGAGAGAATACATAGGAAGAGGGATCTAGGCTTGAGAGAAAGAACAAGGGAGAAAGAGAGGAACATGCCCGTGGCCAGCCATCCATCCAGACACAGAATAAAACATATGGAGAAAAAGATAGGCTAAAAAAAAAAAAAGCAAAACATAGATGAAGAAAGTTAAGTTTTAAGAACTAGCAAGAAATGAGCCTAAGATAAGGCTGAGCATTTGATTTGGGAACTGATTAGTACCTAAAAGAAAATGCCTGCTACGTGTATGTGTACACAGCTTGCCATTGCCAGAGGTGTTCTCTCCTACCATGTGGGACCCTGGGATTGAACTCAAGTTGTTATCCCTGTTGGCATGTCCTTTATAAATGAGCTATCACATCAGCCCTTCTTTTAATGTTTTAAAAGTTATTAGAAATTTTGTTTGTGGCAATATATGAGTACACACACACACACACACAGAAAGGAATATGGGGAATAGCCAAAAGGGAAGAGTAAAATTTGCCAAGGCATGGTGGTACATGTGAAATATGAATGAAGAGAGTTGATTTGAGGGACAGCCTGGACCCAGCAAGACCCAGATGGAAGGAAGAAAAGAAGGAACTCATATATATAACAATTCCGTGAATTTAGGATATCGGATTAACATTGGACTTGTTGCTGTGTGTATTAAGGGTTGGAAGAGAGGATCTAATTATCTTGGTAAGGCTTTGGGTTCAAGTCCCAACACTGAGGGCTTAAAATTTTTCAGATTGTTAGTGGGGCTGCCACTAACTGAAAGAGAAGAGGCATAAGGACATCTCCATACCTGGACTGGAATGTTCTACCATGGCTGAATAATGAACCATGTGTGGAAACATACAGGAGCACCCGGGGAGTAATTGATGAAGGCTCTATAGTGTACCCTCTGCTAACAGGCCTAGTGCCCTGGCACTTGGAAATTAGACACATGTTTGGCACACTTCTTTCTGGCTCCCTGTGAGAGAAATTGCTCAGGACTTCAAAATAGATCTGTGCTCCCAGAGTGCAGCTGTTAGCACTTTGCTGGAGACAAGTGAGGCCCATCTGGTTGGCCTTTTTGAAGATACCTGTCTGTGCGATCTATGCTGAACATGTAGCAATTGTTCCAAAAGACATTCTGCTAGTACAGCACCATGGAGAACACGCCTAAAAATCCTTTATCCATTCTCAAAAAAAAAACTTTTTTTTCTTCTTACTTTTATTGGTAGTTTTGAATGTTAGATTCTCCCTGCCACCCAGCCCATGAGACCTAACAGTACCTAAGTATATATTTGGAAGTAGAAAAACATAAGACAGAAACCATGTATTAGCAGCTTTTACCATTTTTACATGTGCCTGAATTCTTTATATTAATGCAGAGATATAAAATATTAATGTAAATCTAAAAGTTTACATGACTGGGTTCCAGGCCTTCACCTTGACAATGATCAACAACTCATTCAATATGTTTGCTTTGCTTTTTGCTTTTGTTTTGTTTTGAGCCAAGGTCTCCCTGTAACCCTGGCAGCCCTGGAACTTTCTATGTAGACTGGACTGACCTCAGACTCACAGAAATCCACCTGCCTCTGCCTCCCAAGCGCCAGTATTAAAGGCGTGCGCAACTAAATCTGGCTTCTTCTTTCATCTTTCTTTTTTTTCTTTCCTTCTTTCCCTGCCCTCCTCTTCTTTCTTGGCAGTATTAGTATTGGGCAGCACACGTTGAGCCTCACACCCTTATTTCGATAAGTACTCTGACACCAGCCTACAGCCTCAGCTCTAAAACTGTTAAGCTTTTCTTCAAAACTACTAGTGAGATGCCAAAAAGGTGACTTAGCAGTTAAGAGGGCATGCTGCTCTTGAAAAAGATCTGGGTTCATTTAGAGTGTCCAAGACTCACTCCACAAAAGACCACCGCTTACTTATACAAAAGCAAGAGCGCTTATTTCTGGAGAGAAAATTCCTGCATTCAGGAATCGGCCCCACAACAAAATGGCAACAGAATGAAAGAAGCTTGCAAGCTCCATTTTAAGCCCAGCTAGGGGAATTCTACAGACAGTTAGGTCATCTCCAGAAAACACAATTGGCTAAGCAAGTCAATTACATCACTTTAAACTTGATTGGCTGTAGCATCTTTAGATGTGTAACAACCCACCCAGAGATGTGTCAAAAAAGAAGGGGGGCGGGTTGTTCTAGTCTGCCAAGACCTAGCAAGCTGCAAAGCTTGGGAACAGGCCAGGGAGGAGGCCAAGGTCCAGTTGGGCCTCACTTGTAAATGGCCTAGGCACTAGGTCAGCCCCCAGCTCTGCACTCATACTCACTAGGGTACTCTGCACTGCTTCTTGAAAGCACCTGTGTTAGCTACAGTTTCTATTGCTATGAAGAGACACCACGACCATGGTAACTCTTAAAAATCAAAGCATTTAATTAGGGCTGGCTTACAGTTCAGAGCTTTAGTTCATCATCATGATCATGAGAATCATGTCAGCACACACCAGATACGGTGCTGGAGTGGTACCTGGGAATTCTACACCTAGATTAGCAGACAGCTGAAAGTCAGTGCCACACTGGGCCAGACTTGAGCATTTGAGACCTCAGAGCTCACCCCTACCTCCCCACTCCTTCCCTGCTCCTAACCCCCATCCTATGATACACTTCCTCCAATAAAGTCACACCTACTCTAACAAAGCCACACCTCCTAATAGTGCCACTCCTAATGGGCCTATGGGGACCATTTTACCACCACAGTACTCATGACAGATGGCTCACAATTGCCTGTAACTCCGATTCCAGAGTATCTAATGACCTCTTCTGTCTTCCACATGTGTCGGCTCAACCCCCCAAAACAAAACAAAACTAGTGAGCTATTTTACTCTCTATTCCACTATAACAGATGATTTAGTTTTAGTTTTATTTTTAGTTTTTTTTTTTTAAGCCAAAGGATTATTATGTACCTTCTCTTGGCCTGGAACTTGCTATGTAGACCAAGCTATTCTCCAACTCATAGAGTTTTGCCTACCTCTGCCTCTTGAAGGTTTAAGATTAAAGGTACATACAACTATACACTGTCCATGACAGAAGTTTTAATATAATGCTTCATTTTTAATGCTCCATACAGTATCACTTGTGAACTGAATGTATATTGTTTTCAAATGGTCCTCATTTGGTTCACATGTGTAAAAATGTACCCATCAATACTCACATGTGTTTTTTATCAGAGTTTACCTCTACCTTGAAGTTTAACTCAAGTGGGGTGTGGTGGCATTTGGGAGGCAGAGACAGGCAGATCTCTGTGAGCTGTAACACTCAGTATTCACTGGCTCCCAACTGCCTGAATACTTTTCCTTTCAAGCTGCAATGCTCAGTATTCCTGGGCTCCTGACTACCAGGATCTCTTTCCATCTGGGCTGCACAAACATCTATAAGTATGCCTCCAGACTTTAACACAACTGACTCCATGATGGTAGTACCATTCAGGTTATATAGCTCAGCACATAGACAGAACCACCAACCAACATGAAAATATAGCCCTAATCCATCAAAGACCATAGTCCCGGAACTCTCTAAATGTACTAACCTTGCTTTTTGGCTTCTATATTTCTGCTTCTGGCTAACTGTTTTTGCTAACTGAAGTATGTCAATACAGGAAATGGTTTTTGTGCTGAAAAGCTCCCTCTGAGAAAGGCTCAGTGCTGCACTGGGATCCCAAACACTCGGTGAAGTCACCAGTCAGCTAATAAAGACTTTCAGTCTTCTCTGTCGGCTACCCCACAACACTGTCACTTTGTGGGTTCTGGGGACCAAACCCAGGTCCCTGGGCTTGAGTGGTAAGTGCTTTTTTACCTGTTGAACCATTTCACTGGCCATCTTGGAGACAAGCTGTCCCTCTGTAATCCGAGCTGGCCTGGAACTCACTATGTGGTCCAGGTTAGCAATTCTCCACCACAGGCTCTGAGTGCTAGGAGGTAGGCATGAGCCACTACATCCAGCCAGGCCTGAAGCTGTTTTTAAAAAATCCATTCTTCCACATTGTACACATGTGTAATGATCACATCCCTCTTACTGCCTCATGCTCTCTCCCTGCTGCTGAACCCCTTCACCCTAAAAAAAGTATGGGAGCTGGAGAGATAGCTCAGTAGTTAAGAGCATTGGCTGCTCTTCCAGAGGATCCAGGTTCAAGTTCAAACACCCTCATGGTAGCTCACACCTGTCTGTAACTCCAGTTTCATGGGACCTGCCACCCAGACATAGACATATATAGGTAAAACACCAATGAACATAAAATAAAGATAAATTATATATAAAAATGTACAGGGCTGTAGAGATTGTTCAGTGGTTAGGAGCACTTATTGCTCCTATAAAGGACTCAGGACTTGGGTTTAGTTCCCAGCACCAACAGGTAGTTCACCACCATCCAGAACTCTATTTCAAGGGTATCCAATGCCCTCTTCTAACCTCTGTGGGCACTGAGCATTAATGTGTAAGCAAAATACTTATATGTACATAAAGTGGAATAAACATAAAAAGTATTAAAAGAGAAAATGATTTATTTGTTTTTATTTTATGTGCATGAGTATTTTGCCTGCATATGTGTATGTGCATTTCAAGCATGTTCACAAATGCCAGAGAGTGCATCAGATCCTTTGGAACTGAAGTTACATACAAATAGGCATTACCTGCCATATGGGTGCAGGGAGCCAAGTGGGTTTTATTACATAGCCCTTGATGGACTGAAACTCACTTTGTAGAACAGGCTGAACCTTGACTCACAGAGATCTGTGAGCATTTATTGCCTCCTTTGACATCAGACATGAAGGTGCAGAGTTTGGAATTTGCACTGCTGTTGACCTTGCTTTGATCCGGTGTTCCCTCACCATGCTCCCTTACTTCTCTTTTGGAATCATAATGTATATTCTGTGCCATTGTATGTTAGACGTGTGTGATCTGTTTCTTGATTTTGCTATTTCAAGAGGTTACAGTTAGGAGATTGCCATGAGTCTCAGAACAGACTTCTGACCCGTCCAGCGGGATCAGTTATTCGTTAGGCTCTGGGAGGCTTCTCCTGAAATACCAATGCAGGATGAGAGGGAAAAGGAGACCAAGCACATAAGAAAGACAGAGTCAGTCTGAGTCGTGTCAAGGTCTCATTTATTGAAAATAAGACAGGGTTTATATACCCTCAGGGGCAGGGGGAAGGGAGAGAGTGAAAAAGTTTGCAGAGAGTGGGAAAAGTTTGCAGCAGCAAAAGCGGAGAATCTCCCAAGGTCGGGGAGTGCTGGTGGCAGGCCGATAGGATTTGCAACAGCAAGGGCTGAGTCTCAAGGTTGGGAGAGGGCTGGCTGTTCCTTTGGCCATTGTGCTTTGAAAGTACCTCTAGTCTCCTCGGGGGAGTGTTTGTGAAGACAGTTTTGCCAGACTCCAGGTGCTGTTTGCTTAGGGCAACAGGGGGCTATTGTTCCAGATGCTTTCTCGTCCCTAACAGACTTCGGACTTTTAGACATTGTTGAGACTGTGATTAACTATGGGGACTTTCGAAGTTGGACTGAATGCATTTATGCATTATGATATGGCCACAAGACCTCATCAGGGGGCCAAGGAGTGGAATGGTGGCTTGAATGAGAAGGCCCCATAGGCTCATAAGTCTGAGTGTTTAATCATCAGGAAATGGATGACTGGGAGGAGTATGAGTTGTAGCCTTGTTAGAGGAGGTGTGTCATTGGCTTTGAAGTTTCAAACCCTCTTTCTGCCTTTGGATCAGTATGTAGCTCTCAACCACTGCTCCAGCACCATGTCAGCCTGCAATGCCTTCTGCCATGCTCCCTGCCATAACAATAATGGGCTAAGCCTCTAAAACTGTAAGTGGGCCTCTAGTTAAATGCTTTCCTTTATAGGAGTTGCTGTGGCCATGGTTTCCCTTCATAGCAATTTAGAACACTGACTAAGGTTTAGATGGAATAGTTGCTGCTTGCCCAAAGCCTGTCTGAGCCATATGGTAATACTATCTCAAAAAAGAAAAAAGACATCTTTTTAAACTGTAAAGCTGATGTTACTGGAGTATCTTGTTTTCACTTCTGCATTTCAAAACATTAAAAATGTTTTCATTTAGATAGGAGCACATCAAACATAGGACAAAAACCCTCCCACCACTGGATATTACCAGACTCAGCTTATCATCAAGATCAGTGGATTTGAAATTCAACAGGGGAGAGAGAGATACCAGTGCTCCAAGATGGAAAGTTCAGCATATAATGTTTCTACTTCCTGATTTTTTTTTTTTTGAGACAGAATCTTATTATGACGCTTAGATTGGCCTGGGAACTCCCCATGTAGTCCAGACTGGCCTTGAAGTCTTGGTAACCCTCTTACAATGGCATCCTCAGTGCTGTGATTATAGCTATGAACCATCCCAAAAGGGTAGATAATACTTCTGTTTTGTCTTTGAATATGATTATGAGGTGGTCTGGTCTTGTCACAAAGTGGGTTTACCTGACATTTATGTTTTTAATTTTGTTTTTATTTAACACTCAAATACTATGACTGTGTTTTGTATACCAGGCCAGTACCTAGCAGTGCCACTGACTAGGAGTAAATACCAAGAACAGCTCTAGATGACAGGGGATGCTTTCTCTTTCTTTATTTTCTTTTTTTTTAAAGTGTTTTTATTGTTATTTTCCCCTTTTTAAATATTTTATTTTTATTTTTATGTGAACTGGTGTTTTGCCTGCATGTTTAACTGTGTAAGGGTGTCAGATCTTGGAACTACAGACAGTTGTTAGCTGCCATGTGGATGCTGGGAATCAAACTCAAGTCCTCAGGAAGAAGAGGCAGTGCTCTTAGCCTCTGAGCCATCTCTCCAGCCCCTTCTCTTTTTTATAACATTAAGGACATATATTCTGGGTCTGGAGAGATGGCTCAGTGGTTAAGAGCATTTATTCCTCTTATTGAGGACCTGAGTTCAATTCCAGCACTCACATGGTGGTTCTCAAGCAATCATAAATCCAGTTCCAGGGGATCTGACACCTTCTTCTGGCCTTCTACACACAATGAGCCCATCATTATTCTATTGTGTACCCTATGAAGCAGCAAAGCGGGGCTCACAAGGCCCCACTGTTCTCTGGGGATATATAAGTGGTTCATGGTTGCTGAGGGAGGGGAGGACACTTTTGTTCAATGATGTAGCTACTTCATCACTGGTGGCTCAGCTGGCAAGAGCACTTGCCACCAAGCCTGATGACCCAAAGATTACCAGAGCTCACATGATTGAGAAGGAAAAGCAGCTTCGCTAAGTTGTCTTCTGACCTTCCACACGCCTTCCATGGCATGTACTGGTGTGTGCATGTACTGGTGCGCACACACACACACACACACACACACACACACACACACACACACACACTAGACAGACAGACAGACAGATAGATAGATGAAAGAGGGGCTAAGTATAGTGAGAAATGTTCGCAATCTCAGTACTCTGGATGGAGGTGGAGCAAGGAAAGTCAGGAGCTCAAAGCAATCTTTTCCCAAAAAGCAAGTTCAAGACTGTATGTGATTATATGAGACCTTGTTTCAAAAATACAAAAAAAAAAAAGAAAAGAAAAGAAAAGTGCAGGGAATGAATAGCCTACTTGCACAGCATGAGCGAAGTCCTAGGTTTAATCTCCAGCACTGTATAAACTGGGGGTCTGAGCATAGACTTATAACCTCAGCACTTGGAAGGTTAGAGGCAGGAGAATGGGAAGCTCAAGGCCATTCTCAGTTACATAGGGAATTTGAGGCCAATCAGTACTGCATGAAACCCTGTCTCCAAAAACCAGATAGAAAGGAGGGAGGCAGGGCTGGAGAGATGGCTCAGAGGTTAAGAGCACTGACTGTTCTTCAGAGGTCCTGAGTTCAATTTCCAGCAACCACATCTATGATGACATCTGGTATCCTCTTCTGTATACTATATACATAATAAATAAATAAATCTTTTTTTTTAAAAAAAAAAAAAGAAAGGAGTGAAAAGGAAAGAAGAGAATAATATAGTGAGGCAGCTCATACCTGTGTCTTAGCCTTCAGGATTGAAAATTTGCAATCAGGAGACCACATACTGAGTTATTTGCTATTTACTTTTAAGATAGGGGCTCCAGTAGTCCATGATAGCCTGGAATTAATATAGCTAGGGATAATCTTGAACCCCTGGTTATCCTTCTTTAACTTCCCAAGTGCTGTGACTACAGATATGAATCATAATGGCTACTTTAAATTAATATTTAGTTAACATATAAAATAATAGGCTTTATCATGATGTTTTCATGCATGTACAGTACTTTTTCCCATTTTAATGATTGGAGACAGGGCTGAGGATGTGGCTTAGTTGGCAGAGTGCTTACCTAACACACACAGAGCCTCAGTTAAATCCCCAGCATCACAGAAGCTGGGTGTGGTGGCACAGGAGGTGGGGGCGGGGGACAGAAGTGCAAGACTACTCCTGGGCTACATAGCAAGTTTGAAGTCAGCCAAGCCACATGAGACTCCTGTCTCAAAATAAATAAGGGACTGGGCCTGGTGGCAGAGGCCTGTAATTCCAAATGTCTTGGGGCTGAAGCAGTTTTATTGAAGGTTCAAGGCTTAAGTGGGCTAATGATGAGTTCAAGAACAACAAAGCTGGTAATTTAATGAGACTTTGGTTTTGGTTTTTTGGGGTTTTTTGTTTGTTTGTTTGTTTGTTTGTTTTTTGGAGTCAGAATTTCTCTGTGTTGCCCTGGCTGTCCTAGAACTCACTCTGTAGATCAAGCTGGCCTCGAACTCAGAGATCCACCTGCCTCAGCCATTGCTGGTATTAAAGGCATGCACCACCGCTGCTGCAAGGCT
Organism: Sigmodon hispidus; assembly: GCA_004025045.1. Classification (NCBI taxonomy): domain Eukaryota; kingdom Metazoa; phylum Chordata; class Mammalia; order Rodentia; family Cricetidae; genus Sigmodon; species Sigmodon hispidus. The sequence continues at coordinate 97,429 of PVIH01004913.1, read as the reverse complement.
TGACACTGTTTAATATAAAATAAATATTTTTAAAGGGCTGGGAAGGTGTAATTCACTCATAGAATGTCTGTCTAGCAAATGCAATACCCTAAATTTAATCCCCAGTGAGTGGGTGAAGGAGGAAATATAATGAATAGGTCAGGTTTGAAGTACAAATAAATACTAAGGAGTCAGAAGTAGGAGGGTTGCCCCAAGTTCAAGGTGAGCCTGTTTTATAAAGCAAGTTTCAGGCCAGGCAGGCTGCTTGGCCAGATTCTGACTCAAAAGCCAATTGACGATTGTGATGAGTGAGGCAGAAGGGGTCATGTGAAATGGCTTCATTTCAAATATAATATCTGAACATCCAATTCAAAGGTCATCTTATGCTGTGGAGTGATACTTGGCTATAAAAGATATGATTAATATTTGTTAAATTTTGTTTTAAAGCAGTCCTATTGAGAGACATCGAACTCTTCAAACAAGTGAGAGATAAGATCTCTTTGTGAATGTGGTGGCCTTTCAGGAGATGGAGAAGAGGTCCTTTGAGTTGGCTTCTATGGGAAGAAATGGGGAAATTTTCAAAAAAATGTTGAGCAAAGCATAGGGCTATCTAGGAAAAAAAGTAGTCTGGTACTAGCTCATTTTTATGACTTTGTTATTAGAGAATAAATTTGTCACAAGCATAAGAAAAGAAAACAGAGGGTATTGTATTGTCAGCAATAACAGTTATGACTTCTTGAGTGATCGTGATTATCAGGCATCATATTAGCATTTCACATGAATCTATTATCCGATATTATTCTTACAGCCCTGTGTTTAGGAGTACCCATGATCTCACCTACAACTCACACAAGCATAGCGTTCATTTAGCAATGCTTAAAAACACACACTTCTGGGCTGAAATTGTAGCTTCGTCAGTAATACTTACCTTATGTATGTGAAGCCCTGGGTTAGATACGCAGCACTGCATAATTTAGACTTGGTGACTTATGCCTATAAGCCTAGCACGTGGGAGGATGAGGCAGGAAGGTGAAGAGTTCAAGCCCACCCTTGTCTACATAGTAAGTTTGAACCCGTTCTGGGCTACGAGAAACTCTGTCTCAAAAAACAAAAACTAAGAAATGAAACAAACACTCACCCCTACCAAGCTCTGAATATCCTCTTTCATGCTTATGTGGCATAAAAGTCAGCTTTCAATCAGATCTCCTCCTTAGTTTCCTTAAATAATTGAAACTTCTACAAACCCTCTGCAGATTGGGAACCAGTGGGTTTGATGTCATGCTTGTTCCTGGACCCCTGAGCCTTTTATCTGTGGTCCACTGCTACCATGGGGCCAGTTTCAGGGATGATGTGGAGCTTTGTCTCCAGTGTGTCTGAGTGGGTTTACAGAGATTCTCAAAGATTCTTAAGCATATCTGGGCAGAGAATCTGCTGTCTCAGAAATAAATTCCTCTAGGGGGCAGTATGGACAAACTCTTTGGCCAACCTAACCAGGTACTTCTTGGAGAGTTAATTATCAAAACAGAAGGGCACTTACTCTAGAGAGATCAAACTCACAAACAACAAAAACACCATGACCAAATTAGGTATAAAGGCACATGCCTGTGATCCCAGTACCTAAAACTCTGAAATAGAAAGACCTCAAGTTCTTATTCATTCTGGGTTAACATCAAGGTCCTCAGGAAACAACAAAGCCAGGCATGTTTGCATACTTGGGAATCACAGACAGGAACATCTGAAATTCAAGGCCTCTTGGCAACACAAAGAGTTCCAGATCAGCCAAGGCTACACAGTGAGACTTTGTCTATAAATAAATGAATGAATGAATGAATAAATAAATAAATAAGAAAGCAAGGATGGGGAGAAGAGGAAAAGAAAAGAAGGGTTGCAGAGTGACTCAGAGTGATTCAGAATCTAGAACTCAAGTCTGGTGAGCCACAACTGCTTGTGTCTCCATCTGTCATCCTCCCCAGGCATCCAAGACTACCCTCACATACATAGCACACACATATATACATAAAAAATAAATAAATAAGGCTTTGGGGCTGGAGAGATGGCTCAGTGATTAAGAGGACTGACTAGCTGTTCTTGATTTAATTGCCAGCACCCATATGGTGGTTAGTAATTGTCTTTGATTCCAATATTAGGGACTTGACAACCTCTTACGGCACCATGAACGCAGGTGGTTCATAGACATATATGCAGAAAAACACCTATTCACATGCAATAACAATAATTAAATCTTTAAAAAATAAAAAGCAAGAGGAGGAAGAGGAGAGGGGTGGCTATAACTCCGATTGGACTGGGTGTGGGGGTGACTGCAGAGACTTTTGTTGTTCCTTCTGCACTTATCCTACCTTCCCTAAGGAAACTTCTGTTTCTAATTCTGTTCCCAAGATGACTTTCCTATAGGGATGACAATAGCTTTCTTAGGATCAATTAGTAAATTGGACTCTTGTGACTTGATAGCAGTTAGATGAAAACATAGACTCAAGTTCTTGAACTTGCAGAATCCAAAACTGAAGTCTAACCAGCAACCTTTAATGATCCCCAATATGGACATTTCCCTGAATAATTTTTTCATGTATAGGACAAAGTCATGGAAACAGATAATTTCCATGGTGGATGTTATCTGTAGATGACAGCCCACAGTACTGGGAAACTAGACACCCTCTGAGATCAAACCTCTGAGAAGGGTGGTTACCTTTTATTTTATGTGAATCAGTGTTTTGTTTGCATGTATAACTGTGTAAGGGTGTCAGATCTTGGAATTAGACAGTCATTAGCTGTCATTTGGATGCTGGGAATCGAACTCAGGTCCTTGGGAAGAACAGTCAATGCTCATAACCGCTGAGCTATCTCTCCAGCCCTGCTATTTCTATCTTAAGATGAGAAAGAAACTCAGTCTCAATGCTGCTGCTTAGAGATACAATGCTTCTTTTCTTTGATGCAAAACAACAGCAAAGAGTTCCTAGGCTTGTTCTTGCCAACACAAATGCTTCAAAGCACAGCACGACCAATTTACAGAAGGAATCTTGAGTATCCTCCGTGAACCCATAGCTTGATTCCCAGTTCAGAAATTTCCAATGTATTAGAAAGGTATTGGCGGGTGTTCAGATCATCATTTATCAATGATGCATCTTAAAGTGGAATTTGGGGACCTAGAATGTACTTCTCCCTTTTTGTTTCTACGTTACAAAGTGAGAGGTTTTATTAAACCTTAAGTTTCCTACTTCTATATGCTAACAATAGGACTAATCTATTTTGGATTGAAGTTTCTTAAGTAAAAGCCAAATGAGCCTTTCTCTTCATTAAGTTAACATGCATGTGTGATAGTGACATAAAATTGACTAATAGAAAGGGGTAGGTTGAATGGTCTGTTTAGAACTGGTGTTGGTGCTGTCTGGCAGGGCATTCAAAGGATGAGTGAATCTAATGACATACACACACCTTTTTTTAAAAAGACAGGGTCTCAGGGTGGAGTTTTGGCTAACCTGGAACTTGACATAGAGGCCAGCTTGACCTCGAACTCACAGAGATCCACTTGCCTCTGTCCTCAGAGTGCTTTGATTAAGGGCGATCACACCTGGACTGAGCTCTTGCCCTCTAAGTATCAATACTAGTGTACTGAGAAATACCCAGCTTCCGTCAAGGGGAACATAGGCTATGTGTAGGAGATTTCTCCTCTCTTAAGGAAGGAATTCAATCGAGACACATACTTTGAGAAGTTTATTTAGCAAAGCAAAGTACACTCCAGGCAAACATGGAGCAGTCCTACCAGAAGGGAATGTGAGCAGCAGCCCACTGGGCTCTGCAGTGGGGACTTTTAAGAAGTTTCTTATACTCCCCTCCCCACTTTGTGGTATCATTGCTCACCCTTCCTTTGAATACTACATTCATGGCATCTGTCATGAGCACATACCCCAGTTATGGGGGAGGAATGATCACTCTTGAGTCAAGCTTGGTACAACACTCATTTATTCATACAATTAGAGTTAGTACAAGGGCATAGGGTTTCTCTCATTCTTCTCATGGAGATGGGGTTTTCTCCGTGCGTAGGTCCAGGTTCACGACGTCTGTTCCTCTGGATCTGGGCTCAACCTCCTGAGTCAGCCTCGTCTGCTGTGAGGACAGGATCTCAAGTCTGTGGTGGAGGAGAGTCTCAGCATGTCCTACCAGGGGAGAAGTCTGATGAGCTCTGATTACTGTGGTCGAGGCCTCACTTCTTATCCAGGTTTCTTCCCTATCACTCTATGCACTCCCAGCCTAAGTGTGTCATTCATTGCTTATCTCACTTAGCACTCTTGTGTCTTGTCCCTACTATGCTTCTACTATGCTTTCCTGACCAGGGTTTCACCTTTGCTCTTATATGTTCCTTATAGCATCCTACTCTACTGTGTATGCTCCAAAGATCAAGGTGGCCTTGTGTTCTGTTTACATTTTCTCCTTATCAAGGCATTCTTTATTGTCCTGTACAGTCAATGGGAAAGTGTCATAGTGGATGGGATGGGAAGAGGATTTCTTTATTTCTTTCTTTCTTTATTTATTTATTAAACTTTATTTATTTATTTATTTATTTATTATTTATTTGCCTTGGTGTTTGCCTGGAACTGGAACTACAGACAGTTGTTAGCTGCCATGTGGATGCTGGGAATTGAACTCAGGTCCTCCAGAAGAACAGTCAGTGCTCTTAACCGCTGAGCCATCTCTCCAGCCCCCTAGTCTTGAATTAGATTTTGTCACAGAATTTTTTCTTTCTTTTTTTTTTTAAAAAAAAACTTTATTTATTTGCCTTAGTGTTTGCCTGAAACTGGAACTACAGACAGTTGTTAGCTGCCATGTGGGTGCTGAGATTCGAACCCGGGTCCTCTGGAAAAGCAGACGGTGCTCTTGCCGCTGAGCCATCTCTCCAGCCCCCGAGGATTTATTTTTTTGAGAGGATGGGAATAATCTATTTGTAGCATCAAAGATGTCAAGTTACAAAGGGTTATTCCAGCCCATGAAAAACCCAGCTACCAAGAAATAACTGCAGTTTCCTGGGTTAGTGTAAGTCTAAATCTCTGCCTACCCAATCAGCTGGTCTCTAATTACAAAGGAGGTGGACACTTTCCACACTTCTGTTCATGTTAACAGGACTAGGATGTTGGAAGAATTCCTTCCCCAGGGAGACACTAAACAACATCTACACCCCCCCCCCAAAAAGATCCCAAAGACAATGCAAATCCCACCAAAGTTCACCCTGGAAACCAGTGATTTTTATAGGGCTTACTTACAAAGCACAGTGGGAAGCTACCTGTAAGAGAATGGGTGACCCCAAAGCTGCCACACTGATGCTTTCCTGATAGCTGCATAGATGGAGCTTCTCTTCAACGCACCTCCCCCAGCCTGCATACTCTAACAACCCCAGGACAAGTGCAACTAGGGCGGAACTGCATACAGATGGCTGGAAGGAGCAGCTAAAATCACAGGTGTAGGTCTAATGACCCTCCCTACTTTCTTTTTCTAGGAAAGGGTATCAGCAGTCAACAGAGCTGTATTTTGATGGCGTCTTGAAAGCAGGCACAACTTATCTGATGTAGGGCGACTGTTTTGCTCAGAGGACTGCCTTCTATAACATAGGCTATTGTAGGATGCTTTAAATGAGTGGAAGTCCTGAGCAGATGTATCCTAGATATGGGCAAAGCCTGTCAATGATTCCAAGACCAATTAATTAGTCCATACCAAATTGGCAACACTGTTACCCATATGAGTCAGACTCAGTAGAAATGTCTACGTTTTCCTTGGGAGTCTAAGTGGTTTGGGTTTTGTTTTCTTTTTGTTTTTTCAAGACATGTTTTCTCTGTGTAACAGCTCTAGCTGTCCTGGAACTAGCTCTGTAGACCAGACTGGCCTCAAACTCAGAGATCTACCTGCCTCTGCCTCCCAGATTCTGAGATTAAAGGCCAGTTACTATTGTCTGGCTAGAGACTTAAGTGCTTAGGAACAACAATTGATCAGTTTACCTAAGACTAGCAATTGCAATTTCCTCCTCCAGGATGTTTATAGACTAAGACTGGGGCCTACAAAGAGACCCCTACTGAGACTAGCTAACACCTCCCTCTGACCTGTAGCTAATGAACTTGTTCAGAATCCAGGTTGCAGTGATGCTGGTAGCCTTAAAGAACCCCCGACCCATCCCAGATTCAGTGTAGGTGTCTATGTAGCTGTCATTTTCTTTATTTCCTGGCTGACCCTAGCCATAGTTCCAGGACCTAAGTCTCTCTAATGTGGCAGGGTATGCCTACAGAAGGTGCATATAAATTAATTGTATTGTAACTTCTAGGGAACAAAAAGGATACAAAACTCAGGGCTTGTTTTATAGGACAGAAGCAGGAATATATTACACTGTCAACAAGTGCTTGTTGAACAAATGAATGACATTCATCATTGCCCTAGAGTCTTCCTGTATCTATCTTGTGCATATTCTCTCCTATCCCACCTTGAAATAACTTCAACAAGGTTCTGGGTTGTTTTTTTTTCTCAGAAGCTCAATTTGGTCTTGATGACTGTGATTAAAACAATGACCAAAAGCAACTTGAAGTTTATCTGGCTTACAGGTCCCAGCAACAGTTGATCATTGAGTGATGTCATGGCAGTAACTCAGACAGGAAGCAGAGGCAGAACTATGGAGGAAACGTTCTGATTTGTTTCCATGCTCATATTCAGCTACATTGCTTATACCTCCCCATACCATCTGCCCAGGGATGGCATCACCCACAATGGGATGAGCCATTAATCAACAAACAAAATGTCACACAGACATGCCTACAGGTCAGTGTGATAGAGGCATTTCCTCTTATGAGATTCCCTCGTCCTAGGTGACTATTTTTTGTATTAAGTTCACAAACAACTAATTGGCACCATGACTTACATTTTATTGAGGTGGGGCATTTAGGCCACGACTCTCAGATCTCCCATTACCGAATTTTATTTACCTGCAGCTGGACCCATATAGATCCCCTCCAGGTGAAATATGAGTGTCTCTCCCTCCTTTGTATCCTAGACCAAACCTCTTGTGTTCTGGATGCTAGCTTCTCTGGTCTCCTCAAGGACCTTTCTCCCACAACTTCTCATTTCTTCTGCATCCTAACTTCCCTTTGTAGTATTTCCCATGCTTATACAAACACGCGCTCTCTTCTCACTACTTCATTTCACAAGCTGGCTCCAGCCTCCTCGGCTCTGTCAGTCTCCCTTTGCCCCTCTGTTCTTTTAGCATCTTTCTTATCCCCTCCCTCCAAGATCTGGATCTCAGGATCCTCCTGTCTCAGTCTCTCAAGTGCTGTGATCACAGGGGCCTTGCTATTCTTAAAAAGCAAAACAAAAACCTTATGACTTTTGTATTTACTATTTCCTTACCTGGGAAACTCTTGACTTTTTGTTTGATTTTTTTTTTAATTTCTTTTTAAAAAATATTCAAATTAGGGTCTGATGAAATAGCTCAGCAAGTAAAGACACCACCATCAAGGCTGATGACCTGAGTTGGCTCTTCAGAACCCCACAGTGAAGGGAGAATCTAACTCCTGCACAGTTGTCTACTGAACTACACTCGCCACTGTGGCACACAGGCACTCACACCTCAACCCCCCTGAGGTAAATAAATACATTTGCATTTTTACAGTTTTAATTTAGTTTTTGTTTGTTTGGGATTAAAGGCATGTACCACCACACCCAGGGTTGTGTTTTGTTGTTGTTGGTGGTGGTGTGGTTTTTTATTTGTTTTGTTTTGTTTTGTTTTTAACCCTGTTGTGTAGTAAGGCAGCTCAGACTGGCTAGGGACTTCAGCACTCCCTCAGGAATGCTGATTTTACAGCTTCTCTTCTTCGATTCAGCATCTTCTAGCCTCCCTCCAATGAGTGCTAATATTGGGATGTGCTACTGTGGTTCTGAGTATCCACACCACACCGCCTCCCCCTGCCAGGCAAGGTTTCTCTGTGTAGTCCAGGCTGGCCTCAAACTCAAGGAGATCCGCTTGCCTCTGCCTCCCGAGTGCAGGAATTAGAGGGGTGTGCTACCCCTGCCCTGGCTAGCTCTGTCGTTAAGTCTTTGATCTATAAACTTTGAATACTGATATAAAGTTTGTTTTTCAGGGTGGTGGTGGGTGGTGGCGCACACCTTCGGGAGGCAGAAGTAGGCGGGTCTTTGAGTTTGAAACCAGTCTCGTCTATAAATCGAGTTGCAGGACAGCCAGGAACAAACCCTGCCTCGACTCCCGCTTCCCGCTCTCTCACAAAAGGGGTCTCTCTCTCTCTCTCTCTCTCTCTCTCTCTCTCTCTCTCTCTCTCTCTCTCTCTCTCTCTCTCTCTCTCTCTCTCTCTCTCTCTCTC